>CM060416.1:125305438-125330438 GCA_030545235.1 Helianthus tuberosus
CGATTCCGAAAAGTGATGAAGCAACCAATTGGTTGTTAACTGGTATACAAGAGGGGAGGTTGAAGGGTTGGTCGTGGGTGGTGTTAGCAAAAGAAGAGGATTTACTTGATAACAATTTTTTATATATAAACTTTTATAATCTTATTTAATATCTTCACATTTTGTAAATGTAAATAATAGATAACTAGCGGTTTTTCACCGCGCTACGCGGCGGGAAATAAGTTGGTATTGGTTCGGTTTGTTCTGATAACGGCACTCGCTATAAGCAGCTTAAAGAGAAAACTAAAAAAATAAAGCCGTGATATGCTTAAACGGACATTGACACGTGCTTTATATCCATTGAAAACCATAAAAAAGAATACCAGTTTCGATACTATTGGTATTAGTATCGATGTTGTTCGGTTGAAATCTGTTCGGTTCGTCATGTATCAATATTCGTATAGTTAATGGTACAAAAAATATATGTTTTTTATTAATATTGTTTATCGGCACTCTCGTATAGTTTATAATATAAAAATAAATTACTATTCATTGTTGGTTTTCCGTTCAATTTGGTATGATAGTGGCACGGTATCCATGTTTAACAAAAAAATGTATCGCGGTGTTGGAAAAAAAATTAGCATAGACGTGGAGTTAGATTTATATAAAAGAGTTAACTTATGCAAGTTATTAAAAGAATCAAATTAATTAATGAGTAAAATATTATTAATAAGTTTAACATAATACTTAGGCCGGAGGGGTGTGGGGGGGGGGGGGGGGGGGGGGGGGGGGGGGGGGGCCACCACCGCCAGGTCACCATCTGTGATGCCGCCGGCGCTATACCCCCACACCGAGCCATTCAAGAGGGGCGCTATAGGTGAGCTCGCCAAGCTGTTAACGAGGAAGAAGGGGCTGTTCAGGTGGGGCCCACTGAATGTCATCCAATCAATATTTTTTTTTTTTTTGTTTAATAGATGGCTCCATCCCACACCGTGCAAGTTAAAGGGGGGCGTTATAAAGCCCTCTGGCTGACGTGGCGCCTACGTGGCGCTGAGGTGTCCTTATAAAGCCCAAGGGGGGTTATTCCACACCCTCTAGCCTTAAGAGGTCAAGTTATTCTATAAAGGCTTCTAATTGTAAGAAGTGTAAGAAGGATGTATAGAGTGACAAGTGTCCAATAACCTAAAACTAAACTCACTACATTACCACAAAAAACCTAAACACCCACCACCACCCCACCCCACCACCACCCAAAAACTTAAACTCCCCCCCCCCCCCCCCCCCCGCAAAAAAAAAAACTATACTTCCCCCAAAAAACCTAACCCCCCCCCCCCCCCCCCCCCCCCCAAAAAAAAAAAAAAACCTAAAAAAAAAACTAAACACCCACCCCCCACCACCACCCAAAAACCTAAACCCCCACCCCCTCAGCAAAAAAAATTTTTTTTTTTTTTTTGGGTGGGTGATGGTGGTGGGTGGGGGGGGGGGGGGTAGGGGTGGGGGTTTAGGTTTTTGGTGGTGGTGGATGTTTAAGGTTTTTTTTTTGTGTAGTGGGGTTTTTTTGTGTAGTGGGTTTTTTTAGGTTATTGGACACTTGTCACTCTATAAATCCTTCTTACACTTCTTACAATTAGGATCCTTTGTATTTGATCCTAATCCAATACTTAAGATCAAATCAATAGGAATACTTTAAAAATCTTATCAATGTTCATCATCAATTCAAATTCATATAGATAACGGTTTCGACTCGTTGATTTATTTAGTCATGTTTACAGTCGACCTCAACCGGATTTATCAAAAGAATTTAGGTCAAACCACCAACTGCAGTTTTAGAAACAAAAAACCAAACTGGTCAAATAGCGTGGATCTCCATATCGGCTGGTTTTACCATTTTAATGTTTTAGTGGTTCGTTTTTCTACGTCTCGCTTGCGGTATGCGCATATAATGTATATATGTGTGGGCCATCGCCGGGGGGGGGGGGGGGGGGGCAAAAGTGAAAGTGCACTATTTTTAACGTTATTTTACATTAAAAGCGTTAGGATGGTTAATCATGCATCATGTAGTGGCGTTGATAGCTGAAAGATAAAATGGTACATGCATTAATCGATATTTGTTCCGATTTGCTGAGTGTTATGTGCCTTATGTCCAAGTTTTGATGCAAAACTACTATGGAGCCGGGGGTCTCACTGGAAGCATCTCTCTATTCCTACGGAGTAGAGGTAATGTCGTTTATATCTTAACATCCTCAGACCCTACCTTAGCTTTACTATTGGTGGGAATTTACTGAGTATGATGATGATGATGAGTGGTTCGTTTTTACGGTTTGAACCCATTCTTCTTTCTCTCAAAGTTATTAGTTTGTAAAAAAACTATAAAGATGTTCGTAACTATAAGATAGATTCATAACTACATATTCCTAAAAATATGCATCATCATACTCAGTAAATCTCACCAATAGCAAAGTTAAGGTATGGTCTGAGGAGGGTAAGATGTAGACAACCTTACCTTTGCCCCGTAGGAATAGAGAGGCTGCTTCCAGTGAGACCCCCGGCTCGATGGTAGTTATGTATCAAGCCTTGGACATACGACACATAACACTCGACAATTAAGACAAAGACCAATTAGTGCATGTACTCCATTGTCTTTCGGCTATCAACGTCACCACATGATGCATGATTAACCATCCCCTTCCTTTAACGTTATTTTCACGAAATTAGTAAAATAACGTTAAAATTAGTGCACTTGCACTTTTGTTCCCCGAACGCCCACACATATGTACATTGTATGCGCATACCGCAAATATGACGTAATATTCCTAAAAATATAAGATTACATAAATTAAAGGATAAACGTTAGTGTCAAACTTCAAATCAGACTGAAGTACCGAACAACTAAACTGAAATAATGTGAATACTAAACCGTGAATCAAACCGTTTAAACCTCAAAAAAAAAATTCAAACCAGCCGAGTTGCTCAATTAAACATGCCGAAAGAAGATTCCACACACGAGTCCCTTTTCTCAAAAATAATTCCAATAACAAACTTAGGCCCTGTTTGGTAGCCTCTTAATCCATTCAGAGGCTGCCTCTTAATGAAATCATTTGTTGCCCTTATGTCTGAATGAATAAGAGGTAACCTTATGTCTGACTGGATAAGAGGTAACATCTGAATGGTAAACCATCACATGTCACATTCTTCTACATTATCTTTGTTAAACTCTTAAATGATTTCATTAAGAGGTAGCCTCTTAATTTCATTCAGATGCTACCAAACAGCCCCGTACTTGTTTTCTTTTTTATGGTTCAAACAGGAAACAAAACGAAACGTCTAGCGTTCAGACATTTGTAGTCCAAACCCATTTTCCTCTTTGATATAATAACAAAAAACGTCTTACTAACTTACACGCAAAGTCTTCTTCACATCACACACATTATTAACACCCACTTCAACTCACACCACTCGATTCACAAAATCACAAAAAAATAAAAAATAAAAATAAATCTGCAAAAATGGCTTCTTTACTCTTCCCACCACCACCGTCAACAACCGCAGCAACCACCACAAACCGTCGCTTATTTCCTCCTCATTCTCTCCACCACCCAAAACCCACAACTCTCCGACCACAACCGCCGTCATCTCGCCGGAAAAAGCTCCTGCTGCCGCTCCACGTGGCAGCTCCGCCGTCACCCTCCACCACAGATCCTTCTTCAATGGATATTGAAACCGAAGAAGCTGATGAGAAGTCTTCGTCTAAATTCTCGTGGAAAGATCACTGGTACCCGGTTTCGTTAATTGAAGACCTTGACCCGACCCGACCCACCCCTTTTACTCTCCTGAACCGGGACCTTGTTATATGGTTTGATAAAGTTAATGACCAGTGGGTTGCTTTGGATGACAAATGCCCTCATCGTCTTGCTCCTTTATCTGTAATACTTTTATTTTATTTATTTATTTATTGTGTGTTATGTTGATGATCAGTTATTACTGCCACTGCTTTATCAGGATCCTTGTTATTTCTTCTTCTTCTTCTTATTATTATTATTATTATTATTATTATTATTATTATTATTATTATTATTATTATTATTATTTTTTTTTTTTTTTTTTTTTTTTTTTTTTTTTTTTTTTTTTGTTATTAGGGGTTGTAACTTTGTGTTGATGATGATAAATTACTGCTTTATGATAAGGATCCTTTATCTGTAAAAAAAAATATTTTTTTATTATTATTATTTTATTTTATTTTTTTGTTATTAGAGGTTGTAACTTTGTGTTGATTCTGATGATTACTGTTTTATCAGGATCCTTTTCTGTAAAAGAAATTATTAATTTTTATTTAGTTTTTGTTTTTAGGGGTTTTAATTTTGTTTGATAATGATGATGATTATTGTTTTATCAGGATCCTTTTTTCTGTAAAACAGACATTTTCTACTTTTTTTATGCTTATTATTATTATTATTATTTTTTTTATGGTTATTTTGGGGTTGTAACTTTTGTGTTGATGTTGATGATTATTGTTATATCAGGAAGGGAGGATTGATGAGAATGGGCACTTGCAGTGTTCTTACCACGGATGGTCTTTTGACGGATGCGGGTCGTGTACTCGGATCCCGCAGGCGTCATCGGACGGACCAGAAGCTCGGGCGGTACAATCGCCGAGAGCTTGTGCTACCAGGTTCCCAACAATGGTGTCTCAAGGGTTGTTGTTTGTGTGGCCTGATGAAAATGGTGTGGAAAGAGCTAAAGCCACCAAGCCTCCAATGTAAGCATCCATATCTTTAGTGCTATGTTAATGTTAGAAACCCGTATATCACACAAATTTAGGAATTATAAATGATATTTTAGTTAAAAAAAAATAGATTAAAAAGTAGAATCCAAAGGGATGAAATAAAGAAGCGGGAAAAAGAATTTTAGCGTCACACAGTTGTGACACGTGATGCAAATAGTTACTTATTTATTAGGTCTATTTAGTGTTTAAATTATTTAATTGATTAATTAGTCTTGGGTTATCATTGGTCAAATGGTAATATAATATTCAATCCTTGTTAACTTGAAATGGTTTCACAAGATTCTTAAAGGGTGCTCTATAAATTGACATCTTTCCCTTTATAGAAATACTTTATTTAAATAACTAGTGTGCTTGACACTGCTTACATGTATCATATTCAAGTAATAATCTTATATTTTGAATAAAATAATTTATGATTTTTTATGCATTAGAGATAAAGTGATAAACTTATAGTCTTGACTAGTGTTAACCCATTTGACTTGTTTTCTGTTCTTTTAAGCTATTTGTTCACTTCACCCGTTTGACCCGTTAGTAATAAAACATAACCCAAATCAACCGACCCATTAAGAAGTTAATGGGTTGGAACTGTCACATCTCGTTTTGTTAAAAATATCGTATATGTCATATTTCATTATTTGAATGTTGTTTTTTGGTGATATGGGAAATGTATAGGTTGCCGGATGACTTTGAAAAGCCCGAATTTTCGACTGTGACGATTCAACGTGATTTATTCTACGGCTATGATACTCTAATGGAGAATGTTTCTGATCCCTCACACATTGATTTTGCCCATCATAAGGTGAATAAATACAATCCAAAATCTTTGTATCAAAGACGGATTATAAAAAATCGGCATCTGACCATATATAATTATACAGGTTACTGGTAGGCGAGATAGAGCTAAACCACTGCCGTTTAAGATGGACTCAACTGGCCATTGGGGATTTTCAGGAGAAAATGAAGGGAATCCGAAAATCAGTGCCAAGTTTATTGCACCTTGCTATTATATAAACAAGTAAGTTTAGCGGCGTAAATTTACATCGAATCCAAAATCACTACTTTTATTGTTGACCCTGAGAACCCTGTAGCAGTTAACTAATGGGACCAAGGTTTAAAAGTACGAATCGTGCCTCGAGGCATTTTCCCTTCACCTCACGAGGCGTACACCTCGAGGCGAACCGAGGAGTAAGCCTGAGGCAGAATTAAAAAATAAATATAAAAATTATGTCTTACAAAAAAAAATTCTAACTAATTTCATCACCGGGTTCATGAAAAACACACATAAAAAAAGACATGAAATGTTTGAAACTCACACAAGAAGTCTAAAACATCAAAAGCCCCGAGGCGCAACTTTTCTTAGCGCCTCAGCCCTATGAGGTGCATGTACAAAATAACCCCCTGAGGCGCCTACTCATACTCATATTTTGGGTGCCTCGGCCGTTTTTTAAACTATGCATGGGAGTTGGGACCCACCCATAGCCTACTAACCAATGGGATCAGGCTTGCGATGGACAGTTGGCATTCAAGATGGTTATAGGCAGAAAACGGTGGATGCTCGAAACCTGAGATCTCTGCTAGAGGGACTCAGGAGCTTACCACTACGCCACCCCTTGAAGGTCCATAATTCCCACATTTTGATTTTTATCCTCTAGTAATTAGGTATATAACAAATTAACCATGCCCGGTAAATCCCACAAATAGCGAAGCTACTAGTCTAGTAATTAGGTATATTTCTTCTGAAGTTCGAGTAAAAGTCTCATATCAGGTTAAAAGAAAAGGGTAATTAGGTAATATGATTTTTACCCTTCGGTTGTCAGTTTTTGTACGGCAAGTATTATCCAAAACTGTTTATATAACCTCTAAAGTACACGGATGCTCCCTTAGGTTAACCAAAATTTTGTCTTTAGTTCCTAGTTTTTCAAAAGTACATGGATGGTCCCTGTGGTTTGCACTTTGTAACATATTTAGTCCCCGACTTTTTCCAAAAGTGCATGGATGGTCCCTATGGTTTGCACTTTGTAACGCATTTAGTAACTTTTGCCAAAAGTACACGGATGGTCCCTATGTGTTACAAAGTGCATACCACAGGGACCATCCATATACTTTTGGCAAAAGTTGGGAACTAAATGCGTTACAAAGTGCAAACCACAGGGACCATCCGTGTATTCTATAAAGTTGGGGACTAAATCCAAATTTTTGGTTAACCATAGGGACCATCCGTGTACTTTACCCAATTTTTTTTGTGCAAAATTAAAAGAACTGGTTATATGATAATAAGTTTCAAAAAGTACATGCAAACACCTTCATAGATATATGACAAATAAAACCGCGAAATGAAAAGATTGTATCTTCATTGTGTTTTCAGAATTGAAATCGACACAAAACTCCCTATTGTCGGTGACCAAAAGTGGGTAATATGGATCTGTTCCTTCAACGTACCAATGGCACCCGGAAAGACGCGTTCCATCGTGTGCAGTGCTCGGAACTTCTTTCAGTTTACGATGCCCGGGCCTGCATGGTGGCAGGTAACGTTTTTTAATCCCATTATACAACACTACAAAGTACAAACTCCTTTTGTGGGTTCCGTTTTTGTTCGTTTATTTTAACAATGATGAATATCACAGGTTGTTCCACGATGGCACGAACATTGGACTTCAAACAAAGTATACGATGGAGATATGATTGTGCTTCAAGGTCAAGAAAAATTCTTTTTGTCGGCACAATCAACGGATGGTTCTCTTGATGTGAACAAACAGTATACGAAACTTACGTTTACACCCACACAAGCAGACCGGTTTGTGTTGGCGTTCAGAAACTGGCTTAGACGACATGGCAACAGTCAACCCGAGTGGTTTGGCGATGCCAATACCCAATCATTGCCCTCCACGTATCTTTCAAAACGCGAGGTACTCGATATTTGATATGTTGAACTATATTTGACAAGATGAGTGGGTCAGATTGGTTGACTAACATGTTATTCGGGTCGAAATTGACACCTCGATGTTGAACCATTCTTGGCGTGTGTCCCAAACGAATCAAACATTCTGCGAACAGTTCGTGAACTGTTCTGCGAACAGTTCGTGAACTGTTCAACGGGAAGTTCGTTTGTGTTCGTTCGTTTATTAAACAAATGAGCATGAACAGAGGCCGCGTTCGTTCATTTATGTTTGTGAACGTTCGGTAACATGTTTGATTGTGTTCGGTAGTTCATTAGTGCTTTTAGGTTTTATACTTCATTTAAATACTTTAAAGTTCCGACAAATAAAACATTTAATAAGTGTAAGTGTATTATATAATTTGTTCATGAACGCTTGTTTGTGTTCTTTTGTTTCCATTTGTGTTCATGAACATTAGTTTGCGCTCGTTTGTGTTCATCAACGTTCGTTGTCTAAAACTAACAAACACAAACGAACACGAACACGTTCATTTCCTTAAACGAACACGAACATAAAATCTCGTTAGGTAAATGTTCATGAACAGTTCGTGAACACATATATTTCTTAACAAACGAACACGGACAAGGTATTGTTCGTGTTCGTTCAGTTCGTTTGCAGCCCTAGGCGTGTGGGTTTAATCTTTCTAGTAGGTTTTTTTATGTAATTATTTTGTTGTTTTTGACAGATGCTGGATAGATATGAACAACATACTCTCAAGTGTTCTTCATGTAAAAAGGCGCATAAAACATTTGAGACACTGCAGAAGTTGTTAACCGGAGCCGCTGTTGTGTTTTGTGCTGCTGCTGGTGTGCCTCCTGAGATCCAGTTACGACTTATATTTGCAGGGCTGGCGGTTTTGAGCGCTGGGTTGGCTTATTACTCTCATCAACTCCAGAAGAACTTTGTTTTTGTTGACTATGTTCATGCTGAGATTGATTGATCAAACGTTAAATACATGTTTTTGTAAGCTGGTCAGTGGTCATAGATATTAGAGTATTCGGTTGGTTCGTGAATGTATAGCTAGATTGTATTTGTATTGTCTGAAGTTGAAACCAAGATTTGTGTGCATATAAAACTGGTCTTGTTTTAGCCTCTATGCCTTTGGCCTTTTGCATAGTTCATTTAGATGTGTTTAACAATGCGGCTTTTGGGTTATTAGGTTCATCGGTTTTCTCAGGTTTAATTATTTATTTCAGTCAAACCGAACCAAATGGAATTCAGAATAATCAAAACAAACCAAAAAAATGAATTGCAAGTCCATTTCAGTTTCGGTTTCAAAAAAAAAAAAAAAAATCATCCATTCAAGCTCTTTAATTCAGTTTCCTTGATTTTGTAATGGATTAAATGTTAACGCTGTTAGTAGTGGACTGGAACACCCACTCGAAACGGAGGGTTTTAATTGGTTTTCATCTTTGTCATTTGTCTTCTCCCTTTCACGCCCAGGCCTTGGTGCGCGTAACAATGTTTAGGGCCCAAAGATTGTTGAGGTGTACATGAGTGTTAACCCACTGCACTTGGTCTAAAAGACAACTCAAGCACTTTAATTCAGTTTCCTCAATTTTGTAAAGGGGAGGGGCAACTCGCCAAGGGGCGTAAAAGATAACCTTTAAATGACCAGTGTCTAGAAGTGTCAAGTAGCCCATACGAACAACTTATCCAGCAGCCCGTATCCTAAACCAGCAGCCCATTATAATTGGAGGATGTGTCGGGCCATGTCCTGGCCCAGACGAGAACCCTGTCTCCAAGACTACGATCCATATACATGTTAAAACACAAAAATATAACAAAACATTATAAACTTTATAAAATATGAGTGCAAGGTAATAAATTATTAATGTTATTTCTTTAACATTTTAACACTTTTATTCAACCATGGTTACCCTCCTTTCAACAATCCCAAACCACCTACAAAAAGTAAAAAAAAAAAAAAAAAAATTAGAAAATGTGCATATCCAACGAAAAATTCCCCTTCACCATGAAAAATGGTCCCTTGTCCATGTCTTTATTATTGGCACTCATTTATGAAAATTACCCCCATATGTGCTCATTTGATTGGATCTCAAAGTCGATGTTTAGGATTTTAAATTTTTCGTTAATGTTCATCTGGTTGATTTAATACATAACTAAGTCACATTTACGCACAACTAGTTGGTGCATATGAACTGTAAAGATTAACCAAAACCTTCCAAGGCATTATGTATTACAGGAAAACAGGGCCGGCTCAGAATTCGTGTACTCTGTTCGAGCTCGAAAAAATGTGCCCTTAGTCCTTAACGAAATTAGGTATTTGGCTCCTCACTAAAGGTCTAAACCTAATGCTAAGGGGTTAATAACTAATCTAAACCATAAGAATAGTTTTGTGAGGAGGCCAATGTTGGTGCATATACATATCGGGTTTTTTTTCATAAAAAACGTGCCCCTCGAAATATCAGGCCCTAGCCGGTGGTCCTCCCCGCCCACCCCAGGGCCGGCCATGGAGGAAAATAAAAAGAGAAAAACAATAAAAGTACGTATCCTTATTATTATGGGAGAATGGGAGGAGAAGAATATAAAAATTGTGGTCCGGCTTTTGAGGTGTTTTTTCTTATGCTCCGGTCTTAGGCCATCCGTAGTCATAAAGCCCATTGTGGGGAGTTATGCGACACGTGTCGTGCCACGTCATACAGAGGCTTTATGGGGCGTTATATCACTAGAGCCCGTAGTCATAAAGCCCATACCCATCATTACTTAATTATTAATTTTCAATTTTATTAATTAATTATAAAACCCTTAACTATTTTGTGATTGGTCAAGCTTTTTGAAAACCCCTCCATCACGTTGCAAAGGAGATGCCCCCCCCCCCCTTTTGGCCTCATAACGCCCTTCGTCGTGTTGTTGTGGGCGCCATTGGGGCTTTATAGGGGCACATAGCGCCCCACTACACACAAACTTAGAATTAACCTTCAAAAGTTAAATCTTTTTGATTATGGTGTTGGGTCAAATCAAGTTAAGATCATGGCAAGAAAGATGGGTTGTGCTGTAGGTACATTCCCTTTGAAAATATCTGGGTCTGAAAGCGGGGACTAATATGGACAACATAAATAATCGGGGTTCGGTGGTGGATGTCTTTGATTCCCGTCTCGTGATTTCGAAGGCGTCTTCGCTTTCCATACGGGGGCGGGTCACCATTATTCGGCCAGTCCTCGAGAGTTTTCCAAATTACTATTTTTCCTTATACAAAGCAACGACTAAGATTATTGATTGTTTGGAAGGCTATATGAAAAGATTTTTAGGGGGGGGGAGGGTTTCTAAAGAAGTTAACAAGATGCATTGGGTGGCTTGGAATAGGGTAAGTTTACCAAAAAAGATGGGAGGTCTTGGTATAAATCGACTTAAATTTATGAACCAAGCTCTTTTGTCCAAATGGGTGTGGTGATATAAAACAGAAAAATATAGTTTATGGAAACGTGTTATTGATACTTTTCATTGGAGAAAATCGGGCTGGGAATTAATTCCTTTCAATAACTATAACACGGGGGTTTGGAAAAACATGGGTTCCATGGTGTCTAAAATTAAACTGGCTGGAGTTCCGTTTGCCAAAATGTTTAAAGGGGTGATTGCACGGGAGATGATATTAAGTTTTGGATTGATATTTGGTTTGACAATGTTACGCTTAAAGAGCGTTTTCCTTTGAACAAGACAAAAGGAGGCTAAAATCGAAGAAATCATTGTAAATATTAGATGCTTTGGTTTCTTATGGTTTAAGGATAGATCGAGCTGTAAGGGGATCTCGTGGGCCGATTGGTGCTCTTTTAAGTTGATGTAGTCTTGGTTTGGTGGCGCCTTAGTCTATTTTGGGCTAGGGACCAGGGTGGCTGTGTGTTGGTTTAATGAAAGTTACTGATAAAAAAATTATAATCAACCCTTATTAATATATTTTTTCTGTTGGTTTAATGAAAGTTACTGTTAAAAAAATTATAATCAACCCTTATTAATATATTTTTTCTAATAAACTTCAACATAATTGAAAAAAAAATATGTATATCTATCATTATGTTATTATTTTCAACTCTAGTCACAAAGTTAGGATAACTAGGGAGCAAACGTGCAAAATAAAACAAATTAAGTACAGATTCAGTCAAGGAAAGCTGCAATATACCAAATAATAAATAAAAACATATTTGAACTTGTTATATATAAAAAAAAACAATCGTCACCAGAATCATATCAAACTTGATCATCATCGTCGCCGTCGTCGTCGTCTTCTTCTTCTTCCAATGCTTGAATGAGGGCCAAACGTGACTTGTTTGCTATCTCCACCTTATGCAATTCCTCCTTGAGCATTCTCACTTGATACTTGAACATTCTCACTTGATTCTCTCCAAGTATCACCTCCTGTTTCAAGTGCTCTAGAACCCTCTGCTTGCTTCTTCTTAGAGGGATAACTGTGGCTTTACGATCGGTGGGAGAAACATAATCCTGCTCTGTGTGCTGCATGGATAACTCTGTTTCTTGAATTTGCTTTCCAGTTTCAGAATATTTCATCGAGATCTGCTCAACTGTTTTAGCCATTCCGCTACATCCTTCCTTATAATTACACAACAAAAATCTCACATAATTAATACTTTATGTCGATATAGCCCTGGACATTTACATTGCTACACAGTTAGTTAGTTAGTTAGTTACGCTTCTCGTTCTTTATCATGCCTCTTCTTTTGAAATCCAAAATTGGCCCGAATCTTAAACACATGTTAAGTTTAGGCATGTATTATTAGTGCATTTAAAGGATCCCTACTTGAACTATGATAATTACTTACTTGAAATTCCAGTGCCTTCTTAAGTTCCCTCAAAATTTCTGTAGTAGTAGGTCGTTTTTCTCTTTCATGATGTAAGCATTGGAAGGCAATCTCTTCAAATGTAGTCAATGATTTCGGCACAATCTCTTCCCTTATATGTTTGAACACCACCTCATCATGCTTCCCTGCTTCAAATATGTTTTTAATGAACTCTGGTAGATAGTGGCCCTCATTTTTATGGATTTCAAATGTCGATCTCCCACACAAAATCTCAAATAAAACAACACCAAACGAATAAATATCGGACTCTATGGTTAGGTATCCTGATTTTCTGTAAAGTGGGTCCAAATATCCAAGTGTGCCACGCGCATGATCGATGACAAAGTCTATTTTTTGAATTAATGGACTTATTAAGGAAAGCCCAAAATCAGCAAGTTTTGCTTTCCAATCATCGCTTAGTAGAATATTAGCAGTTTTGATGTCCCTATGTATCACCTTTGCTTGTTTTCCAACTCCTCCGTGTAGGAAATCCAACGCTCTTGCAACATCAATGCATATATTAAGTCGTTTCACCCATGTAAGAGAAGCATCATTCAAATACCTTTCAAGACTTCTTTTGGGTGCATACTCATAAACAATTACTTTCTCATCTTTCTCATCACAATAGCCTACTAGACCAATGACATTCTCGTGCTTATAATCCAAAAGAATTTGGAGCTCACCCAAGAATTGTTGTTCCCCTTGACCAAACCTCGTATCTAATCGCTTTGCAACAATGGTTTTAAATCCATCACCGTCTTCAAGGTTTCCTTTGTAGACTTTCCCAAATCCTCCTCCCCCGATGCAATTGTCATTATGGAAGTTTTGTGTCGCTCGTTTTATGTCTTCAAATGACATTTTGGGGTTGTCCTTGTTGTTTTTCTATCAAACATGACACACCAAATAAAATATACATTGATAACTACAAATTAGTAATAAAAAAAATACTAAATTAGTAATTATGTTTCTTAAAAACTATAAAATGATGATAAGAGTGATAATTTGGTGATATCATACAAAGGGTTTAAACTGAACTTTTTTTGCACTGTACTATGTTTTCTAAAAAAAAAGGTTTAAAATTGAACTATACCAAAATTTATTTGATACTACCATATAAGAAATTTAGCAAAGTCCTAACTTGATTGTTTAAAAGGTAGGATTGAGGAATCCCTACAATATCTAAAAAGTAAACGTGATAGGTAGAATGCTAGACGTTAGAAAGTGGAAAAGATTTTTAACAACATAAACCTATCAGTTTGTGCTTTATTAAATTGAATATAAAGTCATAAGCATTCTATATTTGTTTTGATATATGGTGACTCATCACACAAATTACTTCTAGGAATTGATAATATGATATGATGTATGAACATTTACTTACTTGAAAGAATAATGCTTTCTGAAGTTCCTTGACTACAACTTTCATTGTTGGGCGTTTGTCTTGAGTTTCCGCCACACACATGTGTGCAATTTCAATAAACGTGTGCAAAGATTCCTTGTTGGGTCCTCTATTTAAAACAAAATTGTCTTCACCGGTTTCTTCCTTTATCACAGGGTCTATCATGTCCTCTAGTGTTCCTATGTGGAATCTTTGCCTTGCTATACCGGCCAGCCCTTTGTCATTCTCCTTCAAGTAAATTGGGTCAAAGGCTAACCTCCCACATAGAATTTCCAACAAGACTACTCCAAAACCGAAAACATCTGATTCTCTGTTTAAGTTACGAGTCTTCTCATATTCTGGTTCTCTGCTGTATTCTCTACTAAAATCGTTGTTGCGATAGAGAGCTTCGTCTTGTTGATTTGGAGGCAAGAATACGGACCACCAAAAGCCAAGAATCTTTGCCCCCCAGTTATCGTCTAACCCAATGTTGTAGCTATATACATCACGGTTTACTAAATCCATCTCATAGTGAATGTACCTTAATGCGTGTGCTACGTCAATGCAGATTTTTAAACGTTTTTCCCAAGTCAAAATACTCTTGTCCCTCTGGTTATGCAAATATTCTGTAAACTTTCCATTAGAACAATTTTCAGTGACAAGGATCATTTCAGAAGCTTCAACACAAAATCCAAGTAGACCGACTATGTTGGGATGCTTAACACTGCTAAGAACTTCAATTTCTTTAAGAAACTGTTTTTCTTCAGAATTGTAGCGTTTAATATCTACAGTGTCGTGTCTTTTGGATGAATGATTTTCTTTGTCATAATGGTCGACTTTTGCTCTGTACAAACTATATACATCCTCAGATATAATTTTGTATGACTTTGAAAAGTCATTAGTTGCTGATTGAATATGAGTGAGAGGAATCATTAAGTGTTCCAACTTATTTACCTGCAAATTAAATGTCACAAGGTTGAAAATGAGAAGGAAATAGAAAAGAAAATGTGTGGATAAAGACCCATGTAAGTCAATATCAACGCCAACTACCTGGTAATCAAGATATGACTTCAAATCAAGTTAATCTCAATCTGATTCCACACTTTTGTCTTTTACATCAAGAAATTGATGTTTGGCCTGGGAAAATGGGCAGAACAACTCGTTATCCCAAGCCAACAAACTTTCTATAGTTAGCCGGGATGTAAAAAAAATGAACGACGAAGGTTATATCGTTCCTAGCAATATGGTGTAATTTTTTTAAAATGCTCGAATTAAAGAGAATAAAATGCTCGTTAATGTGGTGTATTTTAAAAAAAATATATTAACGTATTAAAAATTCCTCTATTGTACATGATTTCTTATCTTGTTATTAATATGTATTTTGTTAGTGAAGTGAAATAAGTTGGGTAATTCATATATGATAATTTGAAACTTCTAACATATATCATTATAACTTTTGTCGGATTTCATTATACATATTTATAAAAGTTGCCTTTTTAGTTTTTAACGTGTTAAGTTATATCTTAGTTTAAAAAACCCATGCCTCATGCATGTGAGAATGTAAAAATAAGGCACAACGATTTCATGAAGTGGTCGGAGGCTGGGCTTTATTAGAAAACGGTTGAAGAATGGAAAGCATATATGTTAAAGTAGAAAACGCTCGTTGTGATGCGGGTTGTTAAAGAGTTGAAGGTTGTCTCTTTTGGAAATTTTACTGAGTTCAAGTAGAAAACGCTCGTTGTAATGCTGGTTGTGAAGAGTTGAAGGTTGTCTGTTTTGGATATTTTACAGAGAATATGTGATTTTCACTAATTTTGTACATAAATAAATGTATGTATCTAGATAAGGGGAGTGGGGGTGGTCACTAGTGATAGAATTTTATCACTCACAAACATCCAATCAAGTCCCGCCATGTCATCAGCCACTATTCTATCACTCACAAGCATTTTTTAGTGGCGGTGGTCATCACTAGTGATGGAATTCCATCACTCACAAATTTTTTTAATATTTTTTTTTAAATTAGAAATTAACAATAAAACACTAAAATTATAAATTTCATTAAAATTAAAACATACTAGTTCAATTTAACATACTAGAAATATTTAAGGCTACAATTTAAAAAAAAAATACTAAAAAAACTCTACTCCTCGTCCGACTCATGAAACTCCAAACCTAAAGAACCTACTAGTTCGATTAAATCGTATCTCAACCGAAAGTGAGTTTCTTCATCACGCAAGTCTTGTTGGATATTTTGTGGAACTTGAACTTGTGTAGGAGGATCCGGCACCCAATCCGGAGATATTGCACGTTCGTCTTCTTTGATTATCATATTGTGCAATATGATACATGCATATACTATGCTATGTATGGATTTCTTGTTCATCGCACGAACCGGTCGGTGTAGTATACCCCATCTACCCTTTAAAACACCAAAAGCACTCTCAACATCTTTTCTTGCCGATTCTTGCAATTTTTTGAACACGATTTCTTTAGCCTCGACAGGAAATGAAGGAGCTTTCACAAAAACAGACCATGATGGGTAGATATCATCCACAAGAAAGAAGCCTCGTCTGTAATATCGTCCGTTAACATAGAATGGAGAGAAGGGTGCGGTACCATCCGTTACGGTTTGAAACAACGGCGACGTGTGCAACACATTGATGTCGTTGTTTGAACCTGGAACACCGAAATATGAATGCCAAATCCATAAATCATTCGACGCCACCGCTTCTGGTATGATGGTTGGTCTTTTGATGTCACCCCTAACATACGCCCCTCGCAACTCTCTTGGACAATTTTTCCACTCGATATGTGTACAATCGATGCTACCGAGCATCCCTGGAAAATGCCATCTAGCCTCATGTGCGGCGTAAATACGTGAGATGTCGTGGCTCGTCGGTTTACGTAAAAATTCTTTACCATACAACTTAATGACCGCGTTGCAAAAAAATTGCAGACATTCACGGGAAGTTCTGGACGCCATAGCTAGGTATTCATCATATTGATCGGGAGGGTTACCTGTCGCTAGTTGGAGAATGGCGGACGTGCATTTTTGTATCGCCGTGAAACTTGGTTTGCCTCTCGCATCGTAACCTTCTTGAAACCATTCCTCGCTTGCTTCGATGTCTCCAACAATCTTTAAAAATAATTCTTTTGGTAAACGAAACCGATCTCTAAACGTTTCGGCATTGTAGAGCGGATTCTCCACAAAATAATCGTTCATTAACACTTCGTTGGCACGTATACGATCACAATCTACCATCTTCTTCTTTGGGCGGGACGAACTAGTATCAAGTTCGTTATACACCGACACAAAATATTTTAGCGTCTCATTGTCGGAAGACGACTCGGTATCGCTATCGCTATCCATCGGAAACGTCGAATCCGTAGGAAACTCCATTTGTGAAAAATGTAGATTGTGTGAAATGTGTTTGTGTTTTGGTGTGGGTGAAATGGTTTAAAGTGGAGAAGTATATATAAAAGGTTTAAAGGGGGTTTTTTTTAATGTAGTTTACCGTTGAATAACGGTCAAAAAACATCAAACAACGTTCAAATTTCAAAAGGTTCAACGCGTGATATTATCAACGCGTTATACATATAGGTGGCGGCGGTGTGCTAATCTCCATCACGCGTGATGGGGGCTCCATCACGGACCACCCCCAGTCCCCTAAGAGATCATGTAGAAGAGAACAATTTCATACAAACTGTAGAAGAGAATCATGCCGTACACGTGTCTTTTGCAATTTAAGGAGGGAATGGTATGATGGTCTTCTCTCCCTTGAACTAGTTTCTCCTTGATTTTCAAATGTAATTGATGTTATTACAATTATGTTTATTACGTGATTACACAGTCAATATAAGAATTTAATTGTTTATGCTTTATTACATGATTAAATCTCTATATGCGGCATATTATGTGGTTGTTATAGGTTGATTGGCTAATGTTTTGAACATTTATACCCAATACGTGATTAGACCTGAAATATTAGGTATTTCATGAAATATTATGTATTGCATGTTTTGTTTTTACGTAATCACTCAGTGAGGTTTCACATAAATATTAGAGTCAACTATTGTTACGTAATCACTTAGTAGGATTTCACATAAAATATTGTAATGAAACAACGTAGTCACGTAATGGGTATTCAAAATCCTCCTGTAAAAAAAATAGAAAACTATAGCAATAGTCTGCTCGAATTAAAGAGTGTGAAATGTTGGTGTAATAATCATGGTTGTAAAAATCCCGACTAGATGCCGATTAATTCTCGATTAATCACCGATTAATCTCGATTAATTTTTGATTAATTACAATTAATCGCGATTATATCCGATTAATCCCCGGTTAATCCCGATTAATCGCTAGTCCCCACCCCACCGGCCGACTAGCGACTAGCGATTTCTACAACCATCGTAATAATTTAAATAAAATATTAACATATGAAAAATTTATAGCCGTTTAAAAATCAAGGGGGAGGAGTTCAAGTGAGAAAAGACCAGAATACCCTTTCTCTATTTGTTTTTCAGTTGTTTGAACATGGTATTTACCAAAATGTCACCACTTGATTTTGAACTCTTGATCTTGAGAGATCAGTGACTCTCCTTCCCTATACTTTTGCTCTCTTGTATGCGAACTCGCCTCTTATGTGTTATAAAAATGATTATTTATGAGTTTGTTTTTACCATATGAGAGCTTCACAAGGAACCAAATCACATCCAAAACGGAGCTAAGATGAATGAGATATAGATGTTAAAGTTGTGTTGAGGAAACGAGTTTTGACAACTTTGGTTGTTTCAACAACACAACTTCAAGCTTCCATATCATATTAATCTTAGCTTCATTTTTAACGTGGTTTGATTCGTTGCGAAGCTCTCACATGATAGGACACAAACCCATAAATAACTAACTATGCAACTTATATATAATTACAATTATTTATGTACAAAAGAGTAAAAATGCATTTTCATTAAGATTTTCCAATATTTAGTAGGTGGGGAGACAAAAATAATAATAAGTGGGGTTGTGTTTTTATTTCACTATTTTGTTGATTTATTGTAGTGGTGGGGTGACAATAATAATAATCAGTGGGGTTTGTGTTTTGATTTCATTATTATGTGATTTTTGTGTTTTTTTTATTTGTTTCGATTTGGTTGTAGTGGGTAGTGGGGTTGTGGCCACTCCCTACTCACGAAGTACAAATTTAACAAAATCTTTATCTATACATATAATAAAAGAAACATCTTTGAGGACACGTGTCAATCAACGAGGCTATCAAAATTTGAGTTTTTTATAAATATTATTTAAGTATGATAATATCTTTTGTTCAGTATTTGAATAATTCATGGTTGTTTGTTGCCTAATGATTTAAAGATAATTTAATCCATTCAAATTTTATCTAACATCGGTGTTGCGTTTTGAATTATCTATTCAATATTAGGATAAGGGATTCAACTAACAAGCGATTGGATCGACACTTTATTTGAAGAAATCTTCATTGAAAATGAATTGTGTTAATGTGGTCAACAAAATCAATTCTCAATTTTTTATTTATTTTTTATTCTAATATCCTTCCTTTTGTTTAATTTATTCTACCGTATATTATGTTGATTTACTTACTCTTTATTAATTTCTCAATGGCGAATGTTATAATAACTTATAATAATTTTACTTCTAAATTACACCAAATAGATCCTAATCTATCCATGCTATTATGTTGATTCACTCTCTTTATTAATTTTTTTCAATGGCGAATGTTACTTTTTGTGTTTACAAATACGTATAGTGCATTCATAAGTTCCCGTATCTTTTAAAAAACTTAAACATATTATTATATTAAGTATAGGTATTTGGTGTCTTTATAGATAGATATATTTTTCATATAACTAAGTTTTTTTCATTAGCCATTTTGGAACAGCATGCTTCCCTATAACGAAATCGTTTGTTTTTTTATGCTATAATTTTTTCTTATTATCACGAAAACCAAACTTTGTATTAATATGTTATCATTAGTTTTTTATGATACAATTTTTTTTTCTTATTTGGTACATAAAATTAGGTTTATTCAACCCGTGTAATAAATAGGGTTTTAAAAAAATAACTTTTTTTATTATTTACTATACAAAATTACATTTATTTAACTCATGTATTACACAAGTTGTTAAAGATATAATTTTTTTTATTATTTGGTATGTAAATTACATTTGTTAAATCCATACAATAGACGAGTTTTTTAAGGATATATTATTTTTATTATTTAGTATATAAAATTACATTTAGTAAACCCGTGTAATACACGGGGTTCTAACCTAGTAAGTTTGATATAACAAAAATCTCTATAAGTCTGATATATCAATAAGTAATTAACACACACAATATTAAACATTTTGTATATATTGTAAACAACTGTAAATATGTTATTTCAATTAAAATATTACTTTTTAAAGGTAACTTAGGACACATTTAATATTGTATTTAAAAACATTAATTTGTTAGAAACAAACAAATTAATTTTTCGTTTTCTTAACATGTTATATTTTAAAAGTAAACTAACTAAACCAACATGATATATGGATGTAAAAAGAAAGATAAAAAACAATAAGAAAAACAATAACTTACAACTTTTTCACGTTCTAGCTGAAATTCCAATGCTTCCTCAAGTTCCTTGACAATATTGTACGTGTCCGGACGTTGTGCTCGTTGCTCCTTTAAGCAAAAATATGCTAGATTTGAGTATTTTTCGAGTGACCGCGAGGACACTTGATTCCGTAAATTGGGATAGATTATATCCTTCAGCGTTTTTTTATCATAATGCTGTATGGCCAATGGAGCTAATAACCTATTTTCATCATTTGGAGTAAATGCTTTCCTCCCGCATAATACTTCAAATAAAACCACACCGAATGAGTAAATATCTGACTTATGGGTCACACCTTTGCTCTTTTCAATTTCTGGGTCCATATACCCTATTGTGCCAACGGGTTCAGAAAGGATGACGCGGTCCATTCGGTTAACCGGTTGTTTTAGGTAAACTTTAAAACCGGATAACTTGGCTTCATGGTTCTCATCCAATAAAATTGTAGAGCTGTTGATGTTGCGATGTATAATAGCATAACCACGCTCCACATCATAATGGAGGTAACTCAAAGCACGCGCCACGCCTACACATATCTTCAACCTTTGCATCCATGTGAGGTCCGGCCTGTTTAGATGCTCCTTGAGACTTCCTTTTGCCGCATACGTGGTTATGATGATCTTCTCTTCTTTCTCGTTACAAAAACCAATAATAGAGACTATATTCGTATGCTTGAGATCAGAAAGCATTGAAATTTGTGTCCAAAACTCGACGTCTCCTTCCCCTTGCTTACGATCTAACCTCAACGCAGCAATCTTGATCAAGTTCCCGGATCGTTGGAGCTCTCCTTTGTATACTAGTCCAAACCCACCGCGCCCGATGATGTTATCATCATGAAAGTTATTGGTGGCCTCTATTACGTCTTCAAGTGGGATTTGTAAGTGAGCAAACTTGTTGATTAATATAGTTGATGCCATGTTTCTGTTTATCAAAAAGAAAAAGGAGAGTGCAAAATCAATGGGTATAGGAGAGATAAGGGGGTGAGGACTCGGAAGAGTTGCCTTTGGAGTATTATAGTGAAAGGGTACTCGGTTTTATTCATTTTGTTATTATTTATCTTTAGATTATTTATCAAACTACGCGGTTTCATGGACCATTATTGACACTTTCACAATTCATGATGATAATAATGTTCACTCGTATACTAAAGCTTTTAAAAGTGTGTCTGGTGGGCCACTATTCAAAAGCATAGACATGATATAAAGGACGAGTATACTGTTTTGGTGTAGTTAAATCAAAGAGTAAACTGTCGAAAAAGTCCCTAAGGTTAATATACAACTGCCGGATTCATTCAAAAGGTTTGTTTTTTTTAACTGGACCACTAAGGTTTTAAAATTGTTTTCAGATTCATCCACTTTTCTAACCTTGTTGAAAACTAATGTAAAATGAGAAGTAGTTTGGTCGGTTCTAGTTAACTATTATTTGTGTAGCCCTAAATTAACCACTGGTATATTTGTAACTAATAATATGTTTCTTTTATACATGAAACCCTTCAAAAAATCAGACATTTATACTATTTGTTATTTTTTTAATTGTTTAAATTTAAATATATTTATTTAATAATATTTATGCCATCAACTATAACTTATTTAATATTATCGTACGAACATAATACTTGTCTTATATAAACTTAAGATCATTATCAATATTTAGGTAGAGTACGGCATCTTCAAAAAAATAAGGTGAATTATAACTATATCCTAATGAAATACTTATTTTATCTATAACTCTCACTCAGTCACTAATCTAATCATTCTCTCTTTGATATATATGTGTGTGTTTCTAATATCTAGATTACCTTTGTTTTATTTTTTATATAAATAATTTTTTGAAAGTGAAAGTTCTATATTTTTATTTATAACTTTTGAATTTGGGTTGTCCTCAAATTAGCGTTTTAGAAAATGTTGTTTAAGTATCTCCTTTTTTATTTTTTATTTAATAGATTTCACTCGCATGATTACCACTTTTTAAGTCCGTTTATTTGCAAAATTAGACATGTAACTCTATTTTGAAAAATCTGACCAGATTTTGGTTTTGGATGAAAATGGCAACAAGATTTAAACCACAGGGACTCAGATTTAAAAGGTTTGAGTTTTGGAATAAAGTGGCAAAAGCGACTAAACATCAGAGACCATTTTGACAGTTTAATATGGTCTAGCCAGCGTTTTGGGCAATCCGCCGCCCCAACCCACTCCCCACACCCCGCAACCTTGCAACTTTAAAGGACGTTTAGCCAAAGGTGTCGCACAATAAAATAGAAAACATTCATTAGATGTTAACTTGAAGGCAAATCAGCCTTAAAAAAAATGTAATTAAACAGATGTTAGTGCTTGGTTTAAAAGAATAAATAAACAAAAATAGGGAAAAAGATGACCCTTCTTTGTCTCTTTGGGTGTTTATCTGTTTGCGATAATCATGGTATCCACTCATTTTATTTTATAATAATATTAGTAATAACAAAAGTCTGTTTATCAGTTTGCGATAAAGGTCTCCACTCATTTTGTTTAATCTAACACCAACCCACTCATTTTATTTTATAATAATATTAGTAACAAAAGTCTGTTTATCAGTTTGCGAAAAAGGTAGTTAAAGGTATTGTTATGATTACCTGTTGGGCTTTATGGAAGGTGCGAAACTCTAAGTTGTTCGAGAGAGTTAACCCGAAGGTTATTAAGGTTGTCGCGACGGTCAAGTCTTTGTCTTTTTTGTGGTTGAAAAACAGGTCTAGGTTTGTATCTATTCTTTGGAAGGACTGTGTTGTTTATCCCTTGTATATATTGTATGTGCTTTGCCTTGGCGGTCCTTGCTTTGAGGGCGCGCCCGGTTTCTTATTGAAGTTCTCTTTTAAAAAAAAAAAGAGTTTGCGATAAAGGTCTCCACTCATTTTGTTTTAATCTAACGCCTATCCACTCATTCTATTTTCTAATAATCTAAATATTTGTTTAAACTAACGTTATCAACTCATTCATATATTTTAATAGCCATAATAACAAAAGTTGGTGGCATTTACGCGACGGACCCATAAAAAATTAAAATCCAACCCTTCCACTTGGTGAAATGGCAATTTTCACCTCTTCATACAAAATAACAGATGCATCCCCTAACTTTGCGAAATGCCAATTTTTCTCCTGCTTGAAGAGCCTGATATCGGAACGGGATCCTTGCCCCTCTACAGGACAGTGTATAATTGATTGGCCTAATTACAAGGTAATGATTTACATCAATATATATCTATATCGGTATTATACCCCTGCAGTCAAAACGGGAGGGGAACGGATGCTGAGCTTATCTCGGAAGTCTTCAGATGGTACTAGTGGTAGACCTTTGGTGAAGATGTCCGCAATCTGATAGCCAGACGGAAAATATAGAACTCTAACCAGACCATGTTGCACCTACTCACGAACGAAATGGATGTAAAGCCTTACTGCAAGAGATCTTTTCTTAACATCAAACGTATTGGTATTAGAGAGAAATGATAACTCCAACAATTTCTTTGTTCTCAACGCTTCCCAATTTCCAGAAATTAGTCACTTCAACAGCCTTCGATGGTTATACGGGTATCCAAAATACAAACAAGATGGATCTTTGTTGTCCCAACCATTCTTTTAGTCCCAAGTCTGCTAAAGATATGGATAATTTATAAAAAAAGTTTTAGTGTTGTTGATTCCTAGGTGTAGTGCTTCTTTCCCTCTGCTGCCTATTGGTATTAGTGGATTAGGATTGACCTGTAATACCGAACCATAGGTATAACCTTTCGCTCAATACTAGAATCGAGATTTGAAACATAGCATCTGAGGTTGCATTAATCGAGGATACACGACAGAAGGAATTGTTCTATTTCCAAACTTTACCTTCAACAAGCGTAGATTTTTTTATTTTCTTTTTTCCCTACCACGAATCATGTGTATTTCTCGTAAGACTGAGAGTAATAAAAAAATCAAATCGCACCATCTCTGTAATAGGTAAATGCCTCTTTTTCTCTTGAAGTTGTCGGAATTATTCGTAATAAGATATTGGCTACAATTGAAAAGGTTTTATGAATAAAATTTTCATTTATCCGCGATCTAGACATAGGTAGCAATCCATTCTATCATTGTTCTCATTACTTCTCACGGGAAAATGATCCCACAAGGAAAAGAATTCTACAGTACGAAATAACATAAAAACGTATTCATTATCATAAAAAAAAAAAGATGGTCCGTCTATTCAATATTCAAATTGTTCTTTTTTACATTACAAGAATTGATAAGAACTAAGAAAGAAATATGAAATAAATATGAGAACCGGATTCGATTCCATCTTACTTGAATAGTCTACCAACGAAAGAATCATCATATGATGAAAATAGAATAACCACCCATTTTTTGTGTTGTGTATTTACGGGTATACACTATACAATCAACTATAAAAAAATAGTTTATCAATTTGTATTTTTAATAGAATATAGATTTTTTGTTGATAACTCTAAAACGGGCCTATAA
>CM060416.1:125332938-125363438 GCA_030545235.1 Helianthus tuberosus
ATAAATAATTTCAAGTAATTGGGTGATTTAGAATGAAACCCATTGCATGAGTGTGAAGATGATGATCATGATGAACTTGTAGATGTTATAGTGTGATCTTTTGATGTATAAGGTGTTGTATGATAGGCTAGGATAGATAAACTTGATGTGGAATTTATGATTATGAGATTTTGCTTGAATGTAATGGTTCATAAGATGAAATAAGGAAGAACATGCTTTAAGCACTTGTACATTATGCCTAGAAAGTGTTATGCACACCAAGTGTTTGATGAAATGCTTAGGAGAAAATGATAAGTGAGATTGTATGCTAATAATGAATGTGATGACATGTATGGATAGGAGTCATGTCAACATGGACACAAGCATGGAAGGGCAACGGGCCAAGGATAAACACGGAAGCTATGCTTGAACTCGGACGCATGAGGTAAGTGCACTCCGAACTTACCCTTTTGTTTGGTACAGTAATTATGATATATGGTATTTATTGAATGTAGTGTGAGAAGATATGAATCGAGGTTATTACTAAGTTAAGTTCAAGTACAAATGAGTTGGGAGTGGTTAAGAAAAGAGATTCGATTAAATTTGGGGTAAGAAAGGGAACTTACATAATGAATTAGGCATAAAGAAGAGTTATGGGTAAATCGAGAATATGTTCATATGAAGGGAAGTTAATGATACTAACCGTTTCTATTGAGAGTTAATGTAAAGTATAGACATGTTAACAATGAAAGTGAAGGTTAGCTGCGCAATCCGATGCTAGTGAAGGAATGGATGCATGAAGGGGCTGGTATAAGAGAAAGCTGGATATGTTGACGCCTTACTATGCATGTGTTAAGATTTATTTTTATTATGTCACCTGTTGCTATTGATTTGATTGAATGTGGTGACTGCAGGCCGTACAGGGTTTTGGATGTTTCATCAAGAAGTGTACGCGGTTGAAGATCGAGTCGATACATGGATTGTACGGGGGTGTGTTTATTGTCACTTAAATTGATAAGTATGTTAGTATTTGATTTATTTATAAAAAGGGATTAATGTATTTATTTGAAAGAAATATTATTATGAAAGAAATTTTAGGTATGTACTTTCCGCTGCGATAAATTGGGTTAAAACGTTTTAGGGCGTCACAAGTTGGTATCAGAGCCTAGGTTTGAGTGAAATCAAGTACAAATGAGTGAGTACTTGAACTCAAACCTGTGTGCTCTTGTGATTAACGACCCGTACAATCCAAGACTCGATCAAGACCTAAAGGTAAGATTTAAAATAAGTAAGTATGCGAGAGGTTACTAATAATGATGAATATTGAAAGGTGAGCTTGATGGATAATGAGGATGTTCCGCAGTCGCGGGCTAGTGCGAAAGCTAAGGTGTGTGTTATGTCAGGAAAATGAACCCCAGGTACGTAAATTCAATATGACGTGGTATGATTAAGCAAGCGAAGGAAAATCATAAATGAAATATAATAGTGACATGGCAATGAAGTTTTGAAAATGTTACACGTGCCGGAACTTAATTCTTCGGACATAAGGTGGCGATTACACGAAGGCACGAAACTAGTATGTGGATTGTGTACCTGGCCAGTACACAAGAAACGTATGACGTTCGTGAGACCGTGATAATTGTTACAGGTATGTCCGTTAGAATTAAGTAGTAGGTGGACGTGAGGGTGAAGAGAAATGTAAGACTTTCAGGAATGAAAGTATGAATGCTATGTTAGAATCCGCGAGACGGATTCGAAGCATGAAAGAAGTTAAGGTATGAATGCTATGATAGAATCCGCGAGACGGATTCGAAACATGAAAGAATGTAAAGTAGGAATGAAAGGTTTGAATTCGGGAATGAATTCAAACCGGAATGGAATGAAAGGAAAGAAAGGTTTGAATTCGTGAATGAATTCAAACGCGAAGGGAATGGAATGAAAAGAATGGAAGGTATGAACGAAGGTTTCGATCCGTAGATGGATACGGATCGAACTTATGAAGAAGGAAGAAAAGAAGAATGAAAGGCTTGAGCCGTAAGTAGTAAACGAATCAAGTACGTGGAAAAAGCTTAGTTGGATGGAAGGTAAGTAAAGCTTAAGGCATTTAAATTAGTACGACCACTTATGTAATTGACTAGAAATAAGAGATGTTACTATTCGAAAAGAGATTTCGAAATAAGGTGTTCCGAAACGAATCGATACGGGTCGGAACAAGTTAAAACTGGCAATAAACCATATTTGATGGTAAAAAGGGGTAAGACGGTAATTTAGTCGTGGAATGACGAAAGTACAATGAGTTTTGAAGGATTACGTTATGATGTATGCCATAATAAAGAATAAGGGTAAAAAGGTAATTTAGTTACGTGTTGACGGATGAAAGTAAAGTTTAAAAGACACCCTATGGCATAAGCGATGATGGGTTAAATACGTTGGAGAAGAGCTTAAGGAATATGACTAAATGGTGAAATTCCGTAGTGAGTCAAATGAGAGAATTGGTAAATAAATACCATTCTAAAAAAAAAAAAAAAAAAAAAAATATGTAAAAGGTTTGGTCGTTTAGGCCAAACGGGTTAAATGGTGATAATATTACCAATTGACGATGATGATTAATGAAAGTTTGTTGAGTTTTATGCTCACAGGATGGATGTCGTATGGAGATTTCGTTGCTATTAATTAGCAATTAAAGATGCAAGCTATGTAAACGGGTCAATGTCTTGACCCGAGCCAGGTATGTGTAATGGGTTAAACTCTCCTTGGGAACATAAGGTTCGGCGAGAGTTAATCGAGTTATGGGTGGGCTTAGATTACCTAAAGTAAGGCATATCTAGTAAATAAATATGGTTGATATTATGTCCTTAGTGACATATGAATCGTGGTATAGTTTATGGTTAAAAGTGTCATTTTGGTCAAAACAAGCCTTTGGATGTCCTTCGTAGTTAAAAAGGACAAAAGATGACCAAAACGCCCTCGAAAGGCAAATTGGGCAACGACCCTTAAAGATAGTTTGGAAATAAGTTTTATAAATGAATAAACCTTTTTGGTTGCGAAAAAGTGAAAGGTATAAGCCCGTTAGCTTAATGCTTTGTAATGGGCAATTTTTCGTAAATTGTTGAACCGAAGGGTAAAATGTGGAATATTTGATTTTAGCAAGGTAAATCCACCACGAATATAAGTGTGATGGAAAATGAAAGAAGTTTTAGTGTAAAAATCGAAGGCATGAAAAGTACAAGCGAGATTCGAGCTAAGTGCTTATATCTCATTAAACGGGTCGAATAATTCATAAGGAATATTAAGCCGAAAACTTATAAGTTAAGAATTTTCTTAATCCGAACGTGGGATTTTGGGTCCATATGAAAGAGGACCAAAATTCGATTATGTAGGAAGAAACGGGAGGTTAATCGGGTAAACGAGTTAAAAGTTATGTGAGTTTTAGTATGCAAGAACGACGAGAAAAAGCTGCAGAAAAAATGAAGATTCGGGGTGCCGTCGCCGACGCCCAAAAGGGCCGTCGCCGACGGCATGTGCGACATGGTTTTTGGCCGACGGCCTAACCTGCTGTCTACAGGGATTTTGGGCGACGGAGGTGCGTCGCCGACGGCCCTTATGTTCGTCGGCGACGGTGCCCAGAATTTAAGTTTTCTGTTTACTTCCATTTGTGATCCCGGTTGATCCGGTTCACGTCCCGGTGCCCCGTTAAGCTCCCGAATGGGCCGAAATTAAGTTTCTGATGCATTTTTGATAGAGGACTATTGTCCAGAATAAAAATTTTCCAAGCTGACCTGGCAGCTCGACCCCAGCCAGGGGCTCTGCCCCTTGGACCCCGCCAGGGGCTGCCGCCCCTTGGGCCCCGCTTCTCTCGGGGGCGCTGCCCCCGAACCCCCGTTAGTCCCAAAGAAGGATATGCACGTATGTAAGTATGTATGAATATATGCACGTATGCAAGTATGTACGAATGAATGCAAGTATGTATGAATGTATGTAAGTATGAATGAATGAATGTAAGTACGTATGAAGGTAGGTATGAATGTATGCACATATGTAGATATGTGTGAATGAATGTAGGTATGTACGTATGAAGATACGTATGAAAGTAAGTACGAAGGTACGTATGAGTATATGTATGTATGAAGAGAGGTATGGACGTATGTACACCTGTAGGTGTGTAAGTATGTATACAAGTATGTACATATGCACGATTTAGATACGTTCGATTATTAACGTTATTAATCGTGTTTCCGTTGAGAAAGCAATGTAATGCAGGTATGAGAACATTGGATTCATGAGGAATTGAAGCCGATCTCAGAAAGGGTAAAGTATGTTATTTTACGAATTGAACCAGTTATGAACCTTGTAAGGGTTTTATGAGTATGAATATGTTATCATATCTAAAGTGTTGAAGTGCTATAAACATTGTATGAAAGTTTATGGTCATTACTTATATAATGAGAAGGATTCTTATAAATTCTCGATTAGGTAAGCTTAGGTCTTACAAGTTATATTATTTGATCCATGTACAGTATAATGTTAATGCAAATCGGGAATTCGTGAAAGAAAAATGGGTGAATAAACACCGAGTTGAATGAAAGTATGTTAGGAAATGTAATACCGTTAATGCTATAAATGAGAATGATGAAAGTAGTAGATGTATTGAAAGAATACTCACGATGAGGGCTTATTTTACAGATGAATAAAAATCAATCTGGTACAGATTGATGAGCATGTAATGAAGGCAAGGATAGCCAATTGTTTGAATTGTGAATGTAAATAGAAATGTTATAGATGGAATAGTATTTTCCACGCAAACTAATAATAGTACAAGTAAGACATGGTATAAAAGGTTTGACTTTTAGAGGTCAATAAAGGAATGATATCTTAGTTCAGTCTTAAAGTATTCCGTAACGGCTATATGTATGTATTGTAAGTAATGCATGAGAAATCACGAAGGTAATGATTTGTAATGTGATACATGAATATACATGTAAATGTACGTATGCATGAAGAAGGAATTATCGTCCATGAAGGTATGAAGGGTATGTATGAATGTACGCATGTACGTAGAGGTGTTGGAATGTATGTAATTATGTATATATATGTATGAATGTAGTAAGGTATGAAGGTATCTATGAATGTATGCATGTATGAATAGACATAGGAATGTATGTATGTATACAAGTAGGAATGTATGAAAGTATGAAGATACGTATAAACGTACGTATGTAAGTAGAGAGATAGGGATGGTATGATTGTGTAATAAATGTATGAAGGTACGTATGAGGGGGTGCATTATATAACGATAAGTAAGCATGTAAACATGTATGTATAGATATGTTATTGTTACAAGTTAAGTATGTTGCGGGTGTATGTAAATAGATGTATGCGTGTACATATATATAAACGCATGTATGTATGTATTAAATGGGATTGAATGTGCACAAAGGAATGAAGCCTGTATGTACAAACATACAAGTGAATATACGTATATGAGTATACCCAGTAGCATGTAATGTTAACAGAGGTAGAATGATGTTAACTTTAGAGCTAAACAAGTATATGTGACTATGACATAGCAGTTTTGTTGTGATAACAAAACAAGAGTTAAATGTTATACAATGTGTCTATAGAATGGAATCTTAAAGGATGAGATGAAAGTACTAAAACCGTTATAGACGGATTATGTGAGTGTAAGCATTATTATAAGTTTGAATAAGTATGTATATTAACCTGTTATGAACGGGTCAGGGGAATGAGGATATCATGTGAAAGTGTGGTAGGGAAAGTATGGACTTGTTAAAAAGAAGTCACAAGCGTCTTCGGGTTGGAGAAAATTTCTTGGAGGGATTGAGTTACTAGAACTAAGCTAGTAAAGATAAGAAAGGTTTCGAGGACGAAACCTCGTTTAAGGGGGGTAGACTTGTAACGCCCCAAAACCCGAATGTTTATATATTCACCATATGTTCCTGTATGTTATAATATGAAACAAATAACTAGGCTAATTAACCTAGTTAAGTGTAGGGTAAAAACTATTAAAGGTTTAAAAGTTTGTGCCAATTATATTTAAAAGGGTGAACACGAGGGGCTAAATCGTAACATGGAAACTTATGTTTTATAAAAACAACAATTTAACACACAACATACATTAAGTGTGTGTGTGTGTCGAACGTTCAGGAGAAGAACAAGGGGTTCAAACCCTAGTTCTTCAAGAAGCTTCAAGTTGGATGATGAATTAAAGCTCAAACTCAGAACCGAACACGAATTTATGATCACCTACACTAGGGGATCATAAGGTATGTCTTAGATTCTAGATTGGTGATTACCCACGAAGTGGGTTATGTTGTAAATCATGAAATTGTATGAAATTAAGCATGTAGAGGTGTTAGAAACACCAAATAGAACTTGTGTTATAAATAATTTCAAGTAATTGGGTGATTTAGAATGAAACCCATTGCATGAGTGTGAAGATGATGATCATGATGAACTTGTAGATGTTATAGTGTGATCTTTTGATGTATAAGGTGTTGTATGATAGGCTAGGATAGATAAACTTGATGTGGAATTTATGATTATGAGATTTTGCTTGAATGTAATGGTTCATAAGATGAAATAAGGAAGAACATGCTTTAAGCACTTGTACATTATGCCTAGAAAGTGTTATGCACACCAAGTGTTTGATGAAATGCTTAGGAGAAAATGATAAGTGAGATTGTATGCTAATAATGAATGTGATGACATGTATGGATAGGAGTCATGTCAACATGGACACAAGCATGGAAGGGCAACGGGCCAAGGATAAACACGGAAGCTATGCTTGAACTCGGACGCATGAGGTAAGTGCACTCCGAACTTACCCTTTTGTTTGGTACAGTAATTATGATATATGGTATTTATTGAATGTAGTGTGAGAAGATATGAATCGAGGTTATTACTAAGTTAAGTTCAAGTACAAATGAGTTGGGAGTGGTTAAGAAAAGAGATTCGATTAAATTTGGGGTAAGAAAGGGAACTTACATAATGAATTAGGCATAAAGAAGAGTTATGGGTAAATCGAGAATATGTTCATATGAAGGGAAGTTAATGATACTAACCGTTTCTATTGAGAGTTAATGTAAAGTATAGGCATGTTAACAATGAAAGTGAAGGTTAGCTGCGCAATCCGATGCTAGTGAAGGAATGGATGCATGAAGGGGCTGGTATAAGAGAAAGCTGGATATGTTGACGCCTTACTATGCATGTGTTAAGATTTATTTTTATTATGTCACCTGTTGCTATTGATTTGATTGAATGTGGTGACTGCAGGCCGTACAGGGTTTTGGATGTTTCATCAAGAAGTGTACGCGGTTGAAGATCGAGTCGATACATGGATTGTACGGGGGTGTGTTTATTGTCACTTAAATTGATAAGTATGTTAGTATTTGATTTATTTATAAAAAGGGATTAATGTATTTATTTGAAAGAAAGATTATTATGAAAGAAATTTTAGGTATGTACTTTCCGCTGCGATAAATTGGGTTAAAACGTTTTAGGGCGTCACAGCCATATAGCACTACAAGCTCAAAGAAGTGGCTCAGTATAAAATAAAGAAACATGTTTTGTAAAATAAAAGATTTCTTCGTGAAATCATATGATTGTAAATTACCGGGGTTTTATCCCGCGTTGTAAAATAAAATAATCGGGAAATATTTCAGTTTTAAAAAGATCCTGATGATAAACTTCCGCTGTCAAACTCAATTAATTAAATACCGCAGGATTTCTGTCCCGCGGCTCCTGAAACGGGTCAAACCGGGTCGGGGGCCGTGACACGAAGTGGCCGCGAAAGCGGTACCAAATCGAGGCAAACTCTGAATACTAGATATGACCTCAAAATAACAGGGGTCAAGGTCGGCCAGTGAGACGATGGGGGATAAGCATCATCGTCGAGAGGGAAACAGCCCGGATCACCAGCTAAGGCCCCTAAATGACCGCTCAGTGATAAAGGAGGTAGGGGTGCAGAGACAGCCAGGAGGTTTGCCTAGAAGCAGCCACCCTTGAAAGAGTGCGTAATAGCTCACTGATCGATCGCTCTTGCGCCGAAGATGAACGGGGCTAAGCGATCTGCCGAAGCTGTGGGATGTAAAAATACATCGGTAGGGGAGCGTTCCGCCTTAGAGTGAAGCACCCGTGCGAGCGGCAGTGGACGAAGCGGAAGCGAGAATGTCGGCTTGAGTAACGCAAACATTGGTGAGAATCTAATGCCCCCCTCTAAAGTATACCGATGCTCCCTTAGGAAACCAAAATTTTGTATTTAGTTCCTAGTTTTTCAAAAGTACATGAATGGTCCCTGTGGTTTTCACTTTGTAATGTATTTAGTCCCCGACTTTTTCCAAAAGTGTACGGATGGTCCCTATGGTTTGCACTTTGTAACGCATTTAGTAACTTTTGCCAAAAGTACACGGATGATCCCTATATGTTACAAAGTGCATACCACAGGGACCATCCATATACTTTTGGCAAAAGTTGGGAACTAAATGCGTTACAAAGTGCAAACCACAGGGACCATCCGTGTATTCTATAAAGTTGGGGACTAAATCCAAATTTTTGGTTAACCACAGGGACCATCCGTGTACTTTACCCAATGTGTGTATGCAAATTAAAAGAACTGGTTATATGATAATGTCACACCCCGGATTCCACGTGTCACCGGTGGGCCCGGTGGGGGAGTATCGTGACGTGGTTGGCAACATAATAGTCAAACAACACAATATTTAATATGCACAGCGGAAGCAAATGAAAGATATAATTCAACCGAATATAATATTGTAATATCAAGTATCACAACAGTCGATTGTTTATCCACAGACGGATCAAAAATAAAATGGAAACAATAGTTCAACAGACTTTAGGCATCTTAAGCTTGCGAGACTTCTATTGATGCTAAGGAGAAATCCAGCCTATTACGCTTAGTACCTGCATTTAATCTTTTTGGGAAAATACGTCAGTTTACACTGGTAAATACAATCAACTGACTCATTTTAAAAATGATTGAAAATTGATTTGGATGCACGTGGCATAAATATCTTTTATAACTTGGGATAATAATTTAAATATATAAACTTGTAAAAGAATTACATGTTCCTTATGCGTTCAGTAGCCCGGATCGTGTCGGGTTAAAGATCAATAGACACACCACATTATCTATTTATGCACTGACGAGTGTACGCCTACACTCCACGCTTAGGTCGTGGCCATTTCGTAAAATGATGCCAAGGATATCCGGGACATGGTCATTAACCCCCCAAAGGCTTTAAGCAAACTAAACATATTTAAACGGGCCGATTAAATTATCAATTAACCACCATACGATGGAATATTTAATGCCCGACCAAGCGGTATTTTATATACCGTACCCCAAGCCCGTATAGGGAAAATAAGTTAAAAGTATTTACCTTTGCAAGTATAATTCACAAACAGCAAATGCAAGTAGCTTTTACTGGCCCTCCTATTCTGGAACGAAGGTTTATAATAACCTATTAGAATCCTAACGGGTCTTTAATTAAGCCTAAACTTAGACCGGTTAGTTTTAAAGATACGGTTCGTACGCACGATTAAGCGAAGACCGGGATAGAATGTGATTTAGACCCGACAAGTTTGAATACTTGCTTAATATGGGTATATTATACACATTCTGGATTTTGAGATAAAACCGATAAGGTTTGACCCGTTTCGGCCAATTTATGTAAACTAGTTACATAAACCGAACCGAACGCGTAATAAGCGTAACGGGTAACCGTAAGAGCCATATGCAGGTTTCCTAAGTTAATATACCTCAAATATGTTGTGACATCAGTAAGATATCATTTATTATGCTCGAAATGAATTTAAACACAAACTATGCCCCGTAGGGGTAGTTTGGCCATTTATAAGGTTATAAAAGAGTTTAAGTATTAACCGGAGTTACAGGTCTGATATAATCAGCAAAAGTATTTAATTTGATGAGTTATAACAGTAGGGTAAAGTATATATGTGTAATTTATCAATGATAACCAAACTATGCACCGTAGGGGCATTTTGGTAATTTCACATAAGCCGAAAATCTCAAAACTGAAGTCTGAGTTAAACAACTTTTGCTTACTGTTAAAATATTATAATTTACCTTAAATATCAGTAGGTATCACCCTTTGTATGTTTAAAATAGTTTTAGTACATACTATGCGTTAAAAACGCTTAAAAAGGCGATTAGAAGCCGTTTCCGGGTTCTATATAGAAATCTGATATTTTTATTATTCTAGAAGGTTTAAAATAATTTATTTATCATTTAAAATCAGTAGCAAAAGGTTTGGGGTCAAAAAGATATGTAAAACTCATTTTTATGGCCCGAAAGGGCAAAACCGACAATTACCGAATTAAGCTTATGACCCTAAGTTACGCTCAGCCTAACATTAATTAAAAATCTTCAAAAATCCCAAAATAATACATTACATCGGTGGGTAAAGAGTTTGATATCAAAAAGTATGTTTAAATAGGCTATACGCTAATTATGTCGTTTAATCGCTAAAGATGCTTTCTAATTACGCTAATGAGCATAACTCTCAATCTACACCTCAAACTGATGTCAAATTTTGGGTGCAAGTTTATAATTCAGTAACTAAGGTTTCCACTCTTTTACATTTCCAAAAATCACGTTTTATGGTGAAAAGGGCATACTGGTCAACATATGGGCAATTAACGGAATCATGCATATTAATCGGATAACTAATGAACCATGGTGTATAATCATAGAGGGTTATACTAGCATGTAACCTGGTCCTATTAGAGCTCTAAGGCATTTCTAAAACATGCTTAAACGGGTCAGAACTGAAAGTCAAAGCAAAAAGTCAAATTATGCGACTTTCGGTTCCGAACCGGGTCTCTACTGAAAATTGTCGGGTTGAACATGTTCTTACATTCATTACCAAGTTCTATTAATGATCAAACAGGTTGTATGGGTTCTACATTGCTAATTATGCATAAATTGTAAATTAAGCATTCTGTTGACTTTTTAATAACAAGTTTCACCCGACTTTTGACCTAGTTAGAGTGGGAATCAGAGGGTGCCCTTTTAAGGGTTTATTGCCCACATAATTACCAACTTATAACTACTTTCAATTCAACTAATCACTGGACCATTAGTGATTAATCGTTAAGTCAACTGTTAATTACGACGGTTTGACTTTTAAGCTAAAACTAAGTAAAAACTCAACTAAGGAAGGTTAAGCATACTTACTGAAGTCCTATGCACGAAATGTGATCACTTGAGTCTGCTTTGGAGCTCCAGAAATGATCAGGAATGCAAGAATGAGGTGTGATCAAATGGTTGCAACTTAGTGGCTTTATATAGTGATCAAAACTCAATGGATTGTTGACAAATAAGTCTATCCATGTTCCCTGATTACTAACACATGTCCCTAGTGTCTAGGAGTTAATTAGGCGTCGTCCAAAGATGAGGAAAATCGATTATAAGTTGGTTATAATGCTCACAACAGTCAACAGCCAATAATCTGTCGCTGGGCAACCCTTGCGCACCGTAAGGGTATTGTCTTGCGGTGCGCAAGACCTCGATCAGACACAAAAGTTGTTGTTCTTTCAGGATTTGAAGGGGTAACTCGTGGGTTTCAAATTTGGGACATTATATTTCAGTAAGGGGCCTCTAAAACGTGCCTTGAACAGTTATATACCCTACCACTTTGATATGTTTCATTGAATCCTTTTGAAAGTGTCGAAAATGAAGGTTTACCGTAGAAATTTCCACAAGATCCTATCTTTTGCAATGAATTCAATTATTGTCAACAATTACCGGATTGAAGGTATAATAGATGTTTAAGATATATATTAGGGTCTTGGGATTTATAAATGAGGTCGTTCAGAGGTAAAAATTAACATGACGATACTTTTAAATCCTGCCATACATCTTTAACTATATCCGGGTTTATAACGCTTTTTGTCTTACATGACACGTGTCGTTATTTAATTGAACACGAATTTTCGAGGTGTTACATCCTCACCCCCTTAAAAGAAATCTCGACCTCGAGATTTACTGAAACAAATGAGGGTACTTTTCTTTCATTGTGGATTCAACCTCCCACGTGTATTCGGGACCTCTACGGGAATCCCATTTAACCTTTACAATAGGTACATGCTTCCTTCGAAGCTTCTTAACCTGTCGATCCTCGATCGACACAGGTTTTTCAACAAACTTCAAGCTCTCTTCTATGTGCACATCTGTATGCGGTATGACCAGTGATTCATCAACGAAACACTTTTTCAGATTGCAGATGTGGAATACATTGTGAATACCCCTGAGCTCTTCAGGTAAGTTCAACTTATAGGCAACTGATCCGACACGTTCGATGACCTCGAAAGGTCCTGTGTATATCGGGCTTAACTTGCCTTTCTTACCAAATCGCATCACTCCCTTCCAGGGTGATACTTTAAGAAACACCTTGTCACCTACTTCGAAGTTAAAAGGTTTATGCTTTAAATCAGCGTAGCTTTTCTGCCTATCACGGGCAGCTTTGAGACGGTCACGAATCTGGACAATCTTGTCCGTCGTTTCAAAGACTATCTTCGGTCCTGATAATTGGACATCTCCAACTTCCGCCCAACAGACGGGCGTTCTACACTTTCTACCGTATAATGCCTCAAAAGGCGCAGCCTTAATGCTGGTATGGTAGCTATTGTTGTAGGAGAATTCGATTAACGGTAGGTGGTTATCCCAACTACCACCCAAGTCAATCACACATGCACGAAGCATGTCTTCCAACGTTTAAATAGTACGCTCACTCTGGCCGTCCGTCTGAGGATGGTAAGCCGTACTAAAATTCAAACGCGTGCCCAAAGATTGTTGGAAACTTTTCCAAAAATGTGACGTGTATCTAGTATCTCTGTCAGAGATAATAGACACTGGCACGCCGTGTAGAGCTACAATCTTATCTACGTACAATTGGGCTAACATGTCGGAGCTATAGGTCTCCTTAATGGGTAGGAAATGTGCTGACTTAGTCAGTCTATCTACGATCACCCATATCGTGTCATTTCCTTTCCTGGTCTTAGGTAACTTGGTGATAAAATCCATAGTTACCATTTCCCACTTCCATGTGGGAAGTTCAGGTTGTTGTAGCAAACCTGACGGCTTTTGATGTTCAGCTTTTACTTGCGCACATGTCAAGCATTTAGCTACATAGGTGGCTATAGACTTCTTCAAGCCTATCCACCAAAAATTTGCCTTCAGATCCTGGTACATCTTATCAGCTCCAGGATGAACGGAGTATTTAGAATTGTGGGCTTCCTGGAGGATGACATCTCGAAGTCCTCCATAAATTGGAACCCATATTCGTCCATTTAATCTTAGAATTCCGTCCTTGCCAAGAGATAACTGCTCCTCAGTTACCCCTAGCTTTTCATTAGGATAGTTAGCTTCCAACACAGCTTCCTTCTGTGCAGCTAACAACCTTTCATTCAGACTATTCTTTATTTCAATTCTCTTGGCATTGATTCGGATGGGTTTCACCCTTTCCTTTCTACTCAAGGCATCGGTGACTACATTCGCCTTGCCTGGATGGTATCTGATTTCACAATCATAATCATTCAACGGCTCCATCCATCGGCGCTGCCTCATGTTTAAATCCTTCTGATTAAACAGGTGCTGGAGGCTCTTGTGATCAGAATAGATCACACATTTGATACCATATAAATAATGCCTCTATAACTTCAGTGCAAATACAACGGCACCCAACTCCAATTCATGGGTGGTGTAATTCTTTTCATGCACCTTTAACTGACGTGATGCATAGGCAATAACCTTGCCTTTCTGCATAAGCACACACCCCATGCCAGTGTGTGATGCATCGCAGTACACTACGAAATCTTCGGTACCTTCGGACAATGTCAGTACAGGCGCGTTGCTCAATTTCTGCTTAAGGATATCAAATGATTCTTGTTGCTTGGGTCCCCAATCGAACTTAATCTTCTTCCTAGTCAAGGAAGTTAGGGGCGCAGCAATCCTTGAAAATTTTTCGATAAAACGCCTGTAGTATCCTGCCAATCCCAAGAAACTACGAATTTCTGTGGGCGTCTTCGGCTCTTGCCAGTTCATAACTGCTTCTACTTTAGCGGGATCCACTTGGATACCACGCTCACTAACCACATGTCCAAGGAATTGGACTTCTCGAAGCCAAAATTCACACTTTGAAAATTTGGCGTAGAGTTTCTCATGATGTAGAAGTTTAAGAATACAGCGAAGGTGTTTCTCATGGTCAGCTTGGTTCTTCGAGTAAATCAGAATGTCGACAATGAAGACGATGACGAATTTATCTAGGTACGGCTTGCAAACGCGATTCATGAGATCCATGAACGCGGCAGGTGCATTAGTGAGCCCAAAAGGCATCACTAGGAACTCGTAATGGCCATAACGAGTCCTAAATGCAGTTTTGTGTACGTCTTCACCTCTAACCTTCAGTTGGTGGTAGCCTGACCTTAAGTCAATCTTCGAGAAGTAACTTGCCCCTTGCAATTGATCGAACAAATCGTCGATCCTGGGCAATGGATACCTATTCTTTATTGTGACCTTATTAAGCTCACGGTAATCGATGCACAGACGCATCGATCCATCCTTCTTCTTGACAAACAAGACTGGCCCCAAGGAGACGAACTAGGTTTAATGAAACCTTTAGCTAGCAATTCATCTAGTTGTGCTCTTAATTCCTTCATCTCTGTTGGTGCCAACCTGTAAGGCGCTCTAGCAACAGGTGCTGCTCCAGGGATGATGTCAATTCTGAATTCCACTTGCCTATCTGGTGGTAAACCAGGTAGTTCTTCAGGAAAAACTTCAGGGTATTCAGAAATGACAGGGATGTCTTCCATCTTAGGTTTCGGCTCATCAATAGTAACCTGTGCCATGTAGATGACACAACCCTTCTTCAAACATCTCGAGGCCTTGAGCATAGTCACTTGCTCAGGAAGTCCATACCGGGTATCTCCCTGAATGGTAATTGATTCACCAGATGGAGTCTTGATCACCACTTGCTTCTTATTGCAGACAATCTGGGCCTGGTTAAGAGGTAACCAGTCCAGGCCTAAAACGATGTCAAAACCGGCTAACTTCAAAGGAAGTAGGGACAAAGGAAAAGAGTGGTTCTTAATGGATATGAAACATCCATCTAATATGGTTGAGGCGGTTTCTATGGTGCCATCTGCCAATTCCACCTCATACTTTACACTTAAAGTTCTAACAGGCAATTTCAACAAGTCACAAAACTTGTTATCTACGAAAGACTTATCAGCGCCTGAATCAAAAAGTACTCTTGCATAGACATCATTTATGAGAAAGGTACCTGTGATCACGTTATCGTCTTGCACAGCCTCCTTCGCATCCATTCTGAAGACCCTAGCATTGGTCTTCTTTCCTTCATCAGACTTCTTCGCGAGCTTTGGGCAGTTAGTCTTGATATGCCCCTTCTCGTTGCAACTGTAACACGTTGCATCCTTCAACTTCTTGCAATCCAAGGTCTTGTGTTCCTTGGACTTGCATATCCCGCAAGCAAAAGTTCTCGACTGAGTCTGCGAGTTTGATTCTAACCTGTACTTCCCGTAGTGTTGTTTCTTGCAGATCTTGCACATGGGCTTATCACCAGACTGATGCCCATCCTTCTTTGCCTCAGACCCTTTCTTGTGGTCGTTGCTCCCTCGGTACTTCTTGTTTGACCTACGTGAATTATCGTCTTCACGTTTCCTTTTCTCAGCATCCTTATTCCTCAGCGATCTTTGTCTGACCGCGTCCAGAGTGAGTGACAAGGATATGTCAGCTACAGATCTGAAAGTAGCTAGCCGATAGGCCTTCACGCTTGCCTTTATTTCCGGGGCTAAACCCCCGATGAAACGAGCTATTCTTTTTGGTTCCGGGGTCACCAGATACGGAACCAACCGGGATATTGTGTTGAAGCTCGTGAGATAAGCTTGGCAGTCAAGGTTCTGCATAACCAATGATAGGAAGTCAGACTCAATCTTCTCAACCTCATCCTGAGTGCATTAGTTTTCCCTGATGAGGGCAACAAATTGGTCCCGTGTCATGTTGTACAATGGGATCTTCCCAGTGGCTTGAATCAGTGATCTCCACCAGGCTAAGTCCTCGCCTTTAAACGATTGTGACACAAACTTGACTATATCCCTCTCAGCGCACCCGCTGATGTCCACTACTGTGTCCATCTCATCTAACCACGTCATGCAGTCAATGGCTCCTTTTTCCCCAGTGAAATCCCGGGGATTGCACGAAACAAAGTATTTGTAGGAGCAACCCTTATCATGGGTTCCTTGTTTCGGCACGACCTTCAGAGATGGAACACTTTGATGATTTGTGGACTGACGATCGTCATCCACTTTCTTGGGTTCCTCCTTCTTGGAGGGAGGCTTGCTGTTAGCCTCAGATTGAGTTTTAGGCTTTGAACGCGGTGTAGATAGGGTCCTACTCCGAGTCCCACTATATTCTTCATACTGCCGCTCCAAGGCCTTTGTAACTGCGTCGTCTACTAACGCTTTCAGTTCAACACCCGTTATATTAATTCGGACGTTATCATTATTCTCCCTTGGGTGACTATTAATTTCATCCTAGTCAGCCATTTTAATTTGAACTGTTATATAAGACAATGACAATAGTTTATTTGGGAGTTTATTATGGAATTGCCCCTTAGGGTAATTCATTAACCATGGTAAACATAGACCATATTTGGTTAATTTGTCACTCACATATATTTAGGATTTTTATTATAATTTATCCTAATTATAAACAATATCAATGTTATTAGCACACAAGGCCTAGTCACAGGGACATTTTAAATTATAAGCCAGGATTTCAGAGAATCAAGGCATGAAGGTTTGAACATAGTTCATTACCTTTTTCAGACAGGGTCGTAGACTATTACTGTCTTTTGTCTCATATGAAAATGAGCATGGCCCGTAGGCACAATATTACTAATGTATGGTCAAAATATGATCATCTTCATTGATGATTTAACCCATGATTCATAGATCATTAAGTTGGGTTAGGAATCTTTGGAAAGATCCTTATATAAAAATGACGGGTGTGATTTTTAACAAATCACTTCTGCCAGGAGCGTTAACATGTTTTCAGATGTTAACAAGAATTTGAATCTTTTAAATAGGCCTTACCATCTTGGCCCGGTCTTATAATGACACAGAGGCTAGGTTATACCGTTAAGATTCTTAATTATCATTTAAAGTAGGCATATTATTTTTAAAAGGAATGATTCTAATTTATTTATTTCATATATAATTTATTTATGCATATAATAGCAAAAATGAAATTTATAAACTTACATTCCATTAATTTATTAAAAGATTACATATTGCCCTAAACGGGACTTTTTAATAGACAAATCACCCACGCAGGGGTTAACAACATACTAGTCCACGCAGGGGCTTAACAACCAAATATACCCACGCAGGGGTCAATACAGCAAGACAGGCCCACGCAGGGGCTCAACTGATACAAGGAAATTACATCAACACTGGAAGGATTCAATGGTCCTTCTTGCTCTTCCCTTTTATTAGGCTTGTCAATCCTTGGAAGAAACTTTGTCTTTCCCTGCGCTCCCTGTGAAAGTCTCGCTCGACTTGGTCCAACCTCTGAAGAATTTCTTCTCGTTCTGGTGGGGAAAATCGTGGCGGCTATGATTGTTCCCGAATAATAGGTCTAGTAGGTATTTGGTACCCATGAGTTGGGTAACCTACTCCCCACGGAGCTCCATACGGTCCTTCAGGATTGAGGGCATTATAGGTGGCCGCTACCAAGTATGGGTCGGCTTCAGGGTAATTATAGTTTGTGTGAGCCGGCTGCTCAAACGGATTGTATGCCATCGAACTAGTGTAAGCAGGAATCGGGTTATCAAAACCCATCGGTGGCGGCTGCTGTGCAACTGGGTTTAAAGGTCCACCCATTTACGGGTCTTCCTGAAGTGGCGGATAATGACTGCCACTTGATTGACGAGGGGAGCTAAAATGGAAATCCCCCGCTCGCGCAGACATACGTGCGCCGGTTCTCCTACGCCTTGGCGGTTCCGGAGGTGCCTGATGAACTGGTGGCGGTGGAGGCGGTGGCGTGACTGCCACAAATCGCGAATCCCCAGAGGGATCCTACTGCTGCTGCTGCTGGTGAGGCGATGAATGATGCGAGGATGTAAAATACCACTCGTGCTGATTAAACCTCGCCTGAAAGCTGTCAGGACCACCGTAGGGTGATCCGTGAAAAGAAGATCCATCCGAGATCTCGATGGGATGGTTCGGTGTACCGCTTGCAGGTTCAACGGGATCTGTGTCCTCGTCCATGTCCTCTGCATGATCTCCGGAGAAATGATCCTCTTGCCCCAATGGGTTAAAACCCATTGGTTCTGGTATGTAGTTTTCCGGGTTAAACCGGCCCCGAAAAACAGGAGTGGGGTCTCCAAAGGAATGGTGCGATAGGGATCGCTGTAGAGGTATGTAAGAAGGTTGTGGGTTGTTGGGTTCGTCTTCCGACTGTGGCCCATAAGAGTTATGAAAAGGAGGCGTCGAACTGTGCGAGACGGACCGTCTTGCAGGCTCGAAGAGGTTTCTCCTGTTCTCGCGAGGATCAGCACTCGCGGTGGTGGAAGGAGCTCGCATATGCGAAGGCCCGACCTCGTCGTCATTGGGGGCGGTGATTGGCCCCTTGCCTCGTCCTCTTCGTCGAAAGAATCTTGGCGGCATGTTTAGTTGTAGGATCGTGTTCGCGACCTAAACGAGTCGGTTCAGAGGAATTCTATCAAATACAGGTGCGGAAAACAAGTATTTGACGTGTAAACAGCTGAATCTTCACTTTAACACTGATTATATTGATATTTGAACACGAATACAATCAGTTCTCACACCGGCAGCACCTCGGTATGGAATCACTCAAATGTTACTTCCTTTCTCTTATGATTTCGCTTGACACTGAACCTCTATATATAGACTTCAAGGTTTCGCTTGGGATGAACATCAGCAAGTCTCAAGCGAAATCTGATGAAATGATTTCGCTTGAGACGCTTCAAGCGAAACCTTCAACTTAAACTATTGTCCAAGCGAAATCTCATTAATTCTATCACATTTTCTCGTTCTACGTGCCCTGATCTAATCTATCTAAAGTAAGACTCGATACAAGACGAAGTCGACAGATGTAGTGCACCAACAGACTCCCCCTCAGATGTTGACGAGTCGACTATCGAGTCACACCAATATTGTGTCTTCACATCTTCATTCTTGATCAGTCTCTGGGCTTTTCTCTCTATCTTCTTTTCCAAAATCATCTTGCTCTATCAGACTTCCCCTCACGATTTGCTGGTATTCATTTGTTCTTCAGCAACATCTGTTTTAGGATCGATGTCTGACTCAAATGTTGTCTACAGGATCATTGCCTGGCTTTTATCTAATTCTCTTGATCAGATCTCTTGATTCCTTAAGTTCATCAGCATCAGCAACTAGCAAACTTTTAGATTCATGATCAACGTCTGTCTTTTGTAAGCTTTGAATGAATTAACCTGGCTCACCTGTAACAATCTTAACCCAGAAATAAATTTTCTAAATTTAACAATTTAAATGCACCAACAATCTGATATAATCAGATAATTCTCTCCCATATCATAAACCAATGATGAACCAAATGTAGGTTTTAAAATAACAAATGTAAGGATTTTAACAAACCTTTTGACATTTTAAGATTCACTCCCCCTCACAACCAAGTCATCATGTTTAGCACTTGAAATTTTGACAATCAGCTTTCCAATATCAGTTATCAAAAATCTTTTTGATTTTTCAAAATTTATGCTAAAACACACTAAAATCTTTTTGTAATTTTTGATTGTAAAGGAATGCAATAAAGAAATATTTACAAACAATATTTTTGTGAGTTTGTGCAAGAGGATCATATCAGTTTATGAGACATATCACTAACACCGTTAAGCTTCATTTCATATTAAGTTCTAAACAATTTACCTAGATTGTCAGTATGTTTGTCCACTTAAATTTTCACACAAAGTTCAACTGATCCGAGATACGATGTTAATGTTTTAAGATCTTGAACTTATCCGTGTGTCCCACTACTTGAATATACTCCCGTATCCAGATCCCAATATTCAGTCTTACAGGTGAGTATACCACAGATGATATCTGTCAGGGGAATAAATTATAGTACGAGGGCCGTGAGAGCTCAGGTCGATACTCCCGTATACGCAGAGAGATGACGGCTTCGACTTTTGGTGTGTCCCCTTTAGAGGATCTTTTGTTTCAACAGCCATGATTAGCATTTTTCAATGTTTCATCATTTTTTAGCTGAGGGTTAGCTATATTTCAAGCAAGCAGAAAGTATTCTCCGGGGACTAGGTCAGAAATTCCTTTCAGCAGAAGTCCCGGGATAATACCCCAGATATCACTGAGCATAAAGACCTAGTATCTCAGAATAAGGGACCTTTCAAACAAGATTTCAGGGGTTACCTATATATCCAAGTTTGTGTTAACCCACAGAACAAGCAAGTTTGAAATTTAAGTTTATATCTCGTCACAATTTACTAAATGTGCAAAAACCTACTGACATATCCGCAGTAAGATTGTTTATCACATTTTTACTTTACATTTCTTTAGCATGTTGTGATAGTCCACTGATGTACTATCATTTCCTCTATATGCAACAAAAACTCATTTTTGAATTTTATCATGTTTTTGTCTTTTTCAAATTTTCAAATGTTTTTGGATTTTCTAAAAAAAATTTACTCCCCCTAAAATGCAAACACATTTTAGGAAATTTGAAAACAAACTATACAATAAAATGACAACCGATATCGAATTGCATCAAATCGCCATCCACTTGGCATAAACAATCAGAACTCTCCCTATCACAAAACTATTTTCTCATTATGATTTCAAAACACTTAAGTTTGTTTTAACCAAAATGATTTTTCCGGAAAATAAGTTTTGTTGATTTTAAACCATTTGTAGGTTCGGGGTATGGTTCATCACATTGTCTATTCTTAATCATTTGTATGAGGATTACATCAAGTTCAAACTAATGACCTTGACGAATCACTTTGTACCTCTTGCAAAAATATTCACAACATACAAACCTATGTAGGAATAAACCTCTACACAAACCATTTTACCAATCAAGATGCCGATTCCTGCTTCACACTTACCAACCTGGAAGCTCCGGCGATTCCTGCAGTATGACTAGCCAAAATTTAACTATTACAAGATTCATTTACAAAAACAATTTTCAAGAAAGATGCCGATTCCTGATCCACGATTACAAACTTGGGATCTCCGGCAAGTCCTAAGACTTTAAGGAAAACAAACTTCCACCCAAGTCTTATTTGACTTGGTGGCTTCCAATTCTTGTGCAGTAGGGTTGTAAGTTGCCTTTTTAGTTGCATAAAAATCTTTAACCCCCTTTACTTTTCCATCAAGCATTTTCTTGAAAATTTTCTTAACATTTTCATTGAATGTTTTCTCAATATCAAAATCTGAGAAATCTATTTTATCAACCATTTGTTTAATCTCTTCCACACTAATGTCAGCATCATTCATCAAATCTTTGATCTCATCTTGTGACTCCTCTGATTTTGTGGAATCAGATTCATTGCCAGATTTTTCATCTGATTTTTTAACAATCCATTTTTGATTGTCTTTTGCATTCTTTTTGTACAATCTTTTAGAATTTTCACCAACTTCATTTTTTGAATTTTTAAAAGTTTTGAAGTTTGTAGTTGGTGACTCATTCTTTTCAACCACTTTTTCTTTAAGTTTTTCAGAGACTCCCTGTTTTTTGTTGACTTTGTTTGGACAATTGTGAGCGATGTGTCCAACCACTTGACATTGAAAACAAGTTCTTGTGTCTCTGGTTTGAAAAACTCCAGTTGAATGATAAACTCCAGTTCCTGTCCTTTTTCTCTCAGCAAGGAACTCTTGATTTGATTTTTTCAAAGATAAGCTATTTGACTCCTCTTCATAGCTTTTTCCTGCAACATATGTCATTTTTGATTTAAAATCTCTAACATATTTTTCATTTTTACGATTTTCAGGTAAAGTAAAACCAATACCTTTCTTTTTGTAACTACAATTTTGATATGTTTTCTTTTGAAAACTAGAATCAAAATTGTAATTCTTTTTTCCTTTTTTCTTGTTTAACCTTTGTTGAACTCTAGAAGTGTATTTTTTAGGTTTTTCAATAGATTTTAGATCCTTAATTTCAGAAAGATTAATTTCCGTCATTTTGAAAACCTTTTTGATCATGTCAAAACAAACACTTCTAATCGGAAACTCTTTGTCAGAGTATAATTTGTCCGAATCATTTAAAGTATATGCAACTTCAAATGTTTCATCATTCAAATTTTCTTTTGATAACAAAAATTCTTTACTGTAAGACCGTTTTTCCGACAACTTTGAACTTTTGACTGATGAACTTGAACACCCAGACTCAGATTTTGACTCAGACACCTCCTCAGTATCCAACACCTGATCAACCACCTTTTTGATTAACTCAGACTCATGATCAGTATCAGACGAGGTAAAAGTGATATCAATGTTATCTGGTAAAACGTCAGTTGTCTCGGATTTTAACTTTATATTGACTGCTTTTTCGACTTGCTCCTCATTTGGTTTTCTAGGAGAATACCCTTCCCAGATAGGAGGCGGGCACTTGTTGTATTTAACAGTCGATTTCTTACCAGTCTCATTCTTTTGCTTCTCATCCTGAAATGCTTCAAAACCTGCAACAGTAGGATAAACTCGATCAATGACATAATCAGAACAAGAATAACTCAGTAATAACCTTCTGATCCTTTCATTCTCAATCTTTTCTTTCTCCAACTCTTGCTTTAGACTAGCATTTTCTTCGATGTAATGATTAATTGCCTTTTGCTTTGTCATCAATGTAGCATTCGTCATCGTTAAAGCTTTTTCTCTTTCAGAATTCGTTGTTTGAAGACCTGTCACTATTCTGTTCAACACGCTATACGATTCTTTCACATAGCTGATGTCAGATAGTAACTTTTCTATCAGTTTTTCTCTATCAAACAGAATCACATCTTTATCTTCACAACTTTTGCAAGCTTCCAAACACTTCTTGCAAGGCTTTTCAACCTCAACAATCTTCTCAATCTCGATTGATTTTACCACTTCAATCACCTTTCCTTCATCATTTACCTTCTCAGCTTCAGTCACCTTTTCTTCAACAACTACTTCAGCTTCCTCATTTTGTTGTTGTTCTTTTGCAGCTTGTTTCTCCTTCAGCTTCTTCATGCGATCTGCAAAATAAAAATGAAAACTTTCTGGAGAAAGATGAGTTTTAGTCGTATTAATATGTTTCTCTTCTTCATCATCACTGCTACTCTCCATCGGTGTTTGATCAAACTCTACAGATTTTTCAGACACATCATCTGAAACACCAGAATCAGATGGTGTTTGATCAAAAATAACTTCTTTTTCTGAAGTATCCTCATTTTGCATACTCTCATCTGTACTTAATGATTCAGAATCAGCAATTTCTGAACTTTCTTCAGATGTAATCGATTGATCTTTCACTTTTTCACCAATTGATCTCATCCAAGTAGCAAACAAATCTGGTTCTCTAACAATCTTTGCAATGAAAGCTTTAAAACCACCCTTTTCATCAACAAACATATCCCAGCTAAATCCTTCAGGTAGTTGTTCATCAATTTGGTTCACTATACATGCTGTACTGTTAGAAGAAATGTAGTTGCTCCAGTTGAAATCTACCAAACATCCTTTCTTTGAATCTTCAATCTTTCTACCATGAGCCGTCTGTAATTCTTGTGTCTGACCAACTTGCTGATAAATGGCTTTCCGGTAGTAGTCATCTTTTCCAAATGGATTCTGAGCACCACTCACTTCTCTATTCTTGTACTCCCTCTTAAAATGACCTTTTTCCCTGCACCTGAAACAAGTAACTTTAGATTTATCAAAACCTAAAGTAGAAACACAAGCATCAAGAAAATCATTTCTCCCGGTAATTGTCTTGAATTTTTCAGCACGTCTAAGAACACTTGCAAGACACCATTTGATATCCATTAGTTCCATCTCTTCAGCATCAATCTGGTCATAATCCTCTTTAGTAAGCATAGGATTTCCAATTCGACCAGCCACTAAACCTTCATATGAGATAAGCACGGAACCAAGTAATGCCATATGATCTTTCGCAATGTCTTCAGAAAAACTTTGACCTTCTGGGAGATTTAGAGCTATGTTGCATTGAATCACACAACCATTTCCCATCTTTGTGCTTTGAGACTGAAAACTTTCTGATGGGCTTTTCGGATTAATACTCGGATACAATGAGAAACCACTGTTGCTTTTGTTTGAGTTTTGATCAGTCTTTTCTGTAGAATCTCCAACACTATAAGCAGTCTGAATTTTCGGACTTCCCTCAGCTTCTGAAGTCGGAACACTACCCTTGTAATACATCTTTACATCTTGTTGACCACTTGGATTATTCATCCTTGCGATCTTCTGCTGTTCTAAATCCTGACTTTCAATCTTTTCAATGAACTGAGAGATTGACAACCCTTCATAAACTCTGGTATTTTTCAGTATCATCAAATATGTTCCCCACTCTTTCTGAGGTAAAGCATCAGCTAGCTTATCCACCCATTCCTCATCTTCTTTGTTGATGTTCATCATTGACATTGTTCGAACTAAGTGACAATAACGTTCAATGAGTTTCTTTGTATCTTCTCCGGGCAAACTTGTGAACAAGTCAAACTCCTTTTTAAGCAATGCCTTTTTGCTTTTAATCATGTTTGCACTACCTTCAACTTTGACTTTCAAAGCATCCCAGATTGACTTTGATGTTTTGTCATGTTGAAGTAGTATAAAGATGTCTTCTTTGATAGCTTGTTGAAGCAAACTGATCATCATTTTTTCAGCTCGATACATTTCTCGTTCTTCATTACCAAACTCTGAAATCTGTTTTACTGTCTCCATTTCAGTACGTGGTAGCATATACTTTTTCAGAATACATTCCCATGATCTCAAATGATTTGCTTGCACCCAATTTTCGAAACGATCTTTCCATCCATAGTATTCCTCAATGCACATTAGCTTTGGGGGTTTCTGAGTAGTCCCCGTTTCATTTTCTGAATTCATGTTCTGAGCAATGGAAGATGAACTAGGCGATGTTGCAAATGCGTTGTGGAAATCGTTATCCATGTTTCAATTACTTTCAAGCGAACTGGTCAATTCGTAGCTTTCAAGCAAAATAATCTGTCAAACTGGTTGAAGCGAGACCTTTGAAGCGAAATTGTTGAAGCGATACTTTTGAAGCGAAATCCTGAAGCGAAACACTTGAAGCGAATAATAACCTTGAAGCGAGATCCTTGAAGCGAAAACAAATAAACTTTGAAGCGAACTGATAAGTGTCGCTTGAAAGTTCAAGCGAAATCGTCCAACACAAACTTTGTTTTTCAAGCAAAATCCATTCGGATGTCAATTTTGATCATTTTTAGGTTGAATTTTGTTGTGAAACTTTCAAGGGTTTGTTATCTTGTACTATTAAACAATCCGTGAGAAATTGAATCGATTTTAACCGTAAAATCTTTCTGAACTGATGAAAAGAAGGTGTAGAAGTACGAGAATGATGTCAATTTCAGCTGAAAACCTGCAGAACTCCTCAACTGGCTCTGATACCAATTGTAGGATCGTGTTCGCGACCTAAACGAGTCGGTTCAGAGGAATTCTATCAAATACAGGTGCGGAAAACAAGTATTTGACGTGTAAACAGCTGAATCTTCACTTTAACACTGATTATATTGATATTTGAACACGAATACAATCAGTTCTCACACCGGCAGCACCTCGGTATGGAATCACTCAAATGTTACTTCCTTTCTCTTATGATTTCGCTTGACACTGAACCTCTATATATAGACTTCAAGGTTTCGCTTGGGATGAACATCAGCAAGTCTCAAGCGAAATCTGATGAAATGATTTCGCTTGAGATGCTTCAAGCGAAACCTTCAACTTAAACTATTGTCCAAGCGAAATCTCATTAATTCTATCACATTTTCTCGTTCTACGTGCCCTGATCTAATCTATCTAAAGTAAGACGAAGTCGACAGATGTAGTGCACCAACATTAGTCCGGTCAATATAACATAAGATAACGACAAGAATATATAAAATAAAGGACAAAACAAAACAAGTAGAATTTGTCATATGTTATTTGTCTAGACTCGAAAGTTTAGAATGTGCAATTGTGTCATTGAGATTAAACACAAAAGGCTAGTGTTTAATTCACTCAATGTTGGCTCTGATACCAACCTGTCACACCCCGGATTCCACGTGTCACCGGTGGGCCCAGTGGGGGAGTATCGTGACGTGGTTGGCAACATAATAGTCAAACAACACAATATTTAATATGCACAGCGGAAGCAAATGAAAGATATAATTCAACCGAATATAATATTGTAATATCAAGTATCACAACAGTCGATTGTTTATCCACAAACGGATCGAAAATAAAATGGAAACAATAGTTCAACAGACTTTAGGCATCTTAAGCTTGCGAGACTTCTATTGATGCTAAGGAGAAATCCAGCCTATTACGCTTAGTACCTGCATTTAATCTTTTTGGGAAAATACGTCAGTTTACACTAGTAAATACAATCAACTGACTCATTTTAAAAATGATTGAAAATTGATTTGGATGCACGTGGCAGGTTTCCTAAGTTAATATACCTCAAATATGTTGTGACATCAGTAAGATATCATTTATTATGCCCGAAATGAATTTAAACACTAACTATGCCCCGTAGGGGTAGTTTGGTCATTTATAAGGTTATAAAAGAGTTTAAGTATTAACCGGAGTTACAGGTCTGATATAATCAGCAAAAATATTTAATTTGATGAGTTATAACAGTAGGGTAAAGTATATATGTGTAATTTATCAATGATAACCAAACTATGCACCGTAGGGGCATTTTGGTAATTTCACATAAGCCGAAAAGCTCAAAATTGAAGTCTGAGTTAAACAACTTTTGCTTACTATTAAAATATTATAATTTACCTTAAATATCAGTAGGTATCACCCTTTGTATGTTTAAAATAGTTTTAGTACATACTATGCGTTAAAAACGCTTAAAAAGGCGATTAGAAGCCGTTTCCGGGTTCTATATAGAAATCTGATATTTTTATTATTCTAGAAGGTTTAAAATAATTTATTTATCATTTAAAATCAGTAGCAAAAGGTTTGGGGTCAAAAAGATATGTAAAACTCATTTTATGGCCCGAAAGGGCAAAACCGACAATTACCGAATTAAGCTTATGACCCTAAGTTACGCTCAGCCTAAAATTAATTAAAAATCTTCAAAAATCCCAAAATAATACATTACATAGGTGGGTAAAGATTTTGATATCAAAAAGTATGTTTAAATAGGCTATACGCTAATTATGTCGTTTAATCGCTAAAGAAGCTTTCTAATTACGCTAATGAGCATAACTCTCAATCTACACCTCAAACTGATGTCAAATTTTGGGTGCAAGTTTATAATTCAGTAACTAAGGTTTCCACTCTTTTACATTTCCAAAAATCACGTTTTATGGTGAAAAGGGCATAATGGTCAACATATGGGCAATTAACGGAATCATGCATATTAATCGGATAACTAATGAACCATGGTGTATAATCATAGAGGGTTATACTAGCATGTAACCTGGTCCTATTAGAGCTCTAAGGCATTTCTAAAACATGCTTAAACGGGTCAGAACTGAAAGTCAAAGCAAAAAGTCAAATTATGCGACTTTCGGTTCCGAACCGGGTCTCTACTGAAAATTGTCGGGTTGAACATGTTTATACATGTTCTTACATTCATTACCAAGTTCTATTAATGATCAAACAGGTTGTATGGGTTCTACATTGCTAATTATGCATAAATTGTAAATTAAGCATTCTGTTGACTTTTTAATAACAAGTTTCACCCGACTTTTGACCTAGTTAGAGTGGGAATCAGAGGGTGCCCTTTTAAGGGTTTATTGCCCACATAATTACCAACTTATAACTACTTTCAATTCGACTAATCACTGGACCATTAGTGATTAATCGTTAAGTCAACCGTTAATTACGACGGTTTGACTTTTAAGCTAAAACTAAGTAAAAACTCAACTAAGGAAGGTTAAGCATACTTACTGAAGTCCTATGCACGAAATGTGATCACTAGAGTCTGCTTTGGAGCTCTAGAAATGATCAGGAAAGCAAGAATGAGGTGTGATCAAATGGTTGCAACTTAGTGGCTTTATATAGTGATCAAAACTCAATGGATTGTTGACAAATAAGTTTATCCATGTTCCCTGATTACTAACACATGTCCCTAGTGTCTAGGAGTCAATTAGGGGTCACCCAAAGATGAGTAAAATCGATTATAAGTCGGTTATAATGCTCACAACAGTCAACAGCCAATAATCTGTCGCTGGGCAACCCTTGCGCACCGTAAGGGTATTATCTTGCGGTGAGCAAGACCTCGATCAGACACAAAAGTTGTTGTTCTTTCAGGATTTGAAGGGGCAAGTCGTGGGTTTCGAATTTGGGACATTATATTTCAGTAAAGGGCCTCTAAAACGTGCCTTGAATAGTTATATACCCTACCACTTTGATATGTTTCATTGAATCCTTTTGAAAGTGTCGAAAATGAAGGTTTACCGTAGAAATTTCCACAGGATCCTATCTTTTGCAATGAATTCAATTATTGCCAGCAATTACCGGATTGAAGGTATAATAGATGTTTAAGATATATATTAGGGTCTTGGGATTTATAAATGAGGTCGTTCAGAGGTAAAAATTAACATGACGACACTTTTAAATCCTGCCATACATCTTTAACTATATCCAGGTTTATAACGCTTTTTGTCTTACATGACACGTGTCGTTATTTCATTGAACACGAATTTTCGAGGTGTTACGGATAATAAGTCTCAAAAAGTACATGCAACACCTTCATAGATATATGAAAAATAAAACAGAGGTGTTAAACTTAAACCACATGCGAAATGAAAGGATTGTGTCTTTATTGTGTTTTCAGAATCGAAATCGACACAAACTCCCTATTGTCGGTGACCAAATGTGGGTAATATGGATCTGTTCCTTCAACGTACCAATGGCACCTGGAAAGACGCGTTCCATCGTGTGCAGTGCTCGGAACTTCTTTCAGTTTACGATGTCCGGGCCTGCTTGGTGGGAGGTAATGTTTTTAAATCCCATTATACAACACTACAAAGTACAAACTCCTTTTGTGGGTTTCGTTTTTGTTCATTTATTTTAACAACGATAAATATCACAGGTTGTTCCACGATGGCACGAACATTGGACTTCAAACAAAGTATACAATGGAGATATGATTGTGCTTCGAGGTCAAGAAAAATTCTTTTTGTCGGCACAATCAACGGATGGTTCTATTGATGTGAACAAACAGTATACGAAACTTACGTTTACACCCACACAAGCGGACCGGTTTGTGTTGGCATTCAGAAACTTGCTTAGACGACATGGCAACAGTCAACCCGAGTGGTTTGGCGATGCTAATACCCAATCATTGCCCTCCACGTATCTTTCTGTAAAAATAGGTACAACTTCTTATAAACTGAATCAAATTACAACACTGAACCAAAAAGAATCAAACTCAGTGTATGATTACATTGATTACAAGCAGCAAATAAAACGCAGATCTTCAACTGAAGAGACTGCACAAATACACAAACAACAACGCCCTTGATGATCTCGAACAGGAGGAGAAAGCCACAGCTTTTGAGGAATGTTCTAGAGAGCTTCAAAAATGAGCACTGCACTCTTTTCTTTTTTGGATGCCGAGACAAAGGAGAGGCGGACAAATAAATAGATGATTGAACCCTAAAAGCAATCCAGAAACAAGGCAATTGGGAGCCCACCAAGCAGCCTAAAAAACCGAGGCCCAACCTCACAAAACGGGAAAAAAAACAAAAAAAAGGAAAATATATGAGGGCATTGAATTGGAAACAAATATAAAAGATTAATATATTTTAGCACCCCCTCTCAATTCAATACTTGAAACAATCAAACATGTTAAGAAGAGAACAAACCTTTTCATGTGGACCTGCAGATAGACCTTTTGTGAGGATATCGGCAGCTTGATCCTCTGTTTTGATTCCCACCGTTTGAATAATGCCTTTAGATATTTTTTCTCTCAAAAAACAAAGATCTATTTCGAAATGTTTTGTGCGTTCATGAAATACGGGATTGGCTGCTATGGATATAGCAACCGTGTTATCACAAAATAGCTGAGTGGGGAGTTTGACATCAACGTTTAATTCTTTTAATAAGTTGGATATCCACATAACTTCGCATGTTGCAGCACACATTGAACGATATTCTGCTTCGGCAGAAGATCGTGAAACGATGGACTGCTTTTTACTTTTCCATGAAACAAGGTTATTTCCTAAAAAGACACAGAACCCGGTAATAGACCTTCGGGT